>JADRCD010229004.1:3982-87523 GCA_019843815.1 Montemys delectorum
TTGTTAGGCTTTTGTTAGCTGGTCTTTGGCCCTTGAAGGGAGCATTGTCAACTGTACTGGCTGGTTTTGTGTGTCAACTTGACACAGGCTGCAGTTATCACAGAGAAGGGCGCTTCAGTTGGGGAAGTGCCTCCATGAGATCCAGCTGTGGGGCATTTTCTCAATTAGTGATCAAGGGGGTAGGGCCCCTTGTGGGTGGTGCCATCTCTGGGCTGGAAGTCTTGAGTTCTATAAGAGAGCAGGCTGAGCAAGCCAGGAGAAGCAAGCCAGTAAGAAACATCTCTCCATGGCCTCTGCATCAGCTCCTGCTTCCTGACCTGCTTGAGTTCCAGTCCTGACTTCCTCTGGTGATCAACAGCCATGTGGAAGTAAGCTGAATAAACCCTTTCCTCCCCAACTTGCTTTATGGTCATGATGTTTGTGCAGGAATAGAAACCCTGACTAAGACATCAACCCAGATAGGAGATTCTCATTTAAACCGTATATGTATATTTATACATTCAACTATGTGTGTTATAGGTATTTTTATGCAGAAAAAGTATTGCTTCTCACAAAAATTTCCAGACATTCTTAAAATCCCTCCTTCTTTAAAATCTGCCTCACTCCTCCACAATTAGAACCCTCAATTTTTTCATTTCCCCCGTAGGATCACTTGTACCCCATCACTCCCCTCCCTATTGTACCCCTACATCAGCAATGGTCTATTTTTTAAAAAAATGTTTCCTTTTTTTTTTTTGTGGTTACTCCAGGCTATCTGGAGATTTAGAGCCAGGAACCTCAGATGAGAGAGAAAAGTCAACATTTGTCTTTGTTTCTAGTTCTGTCTATTTACCTACAAACATCATGATCTCCCTTCTTTTTATAGCTGAACAGTATTCTATAGTGTATGTATACTATGTTTTCATTATCCACTAATCAGTTGAAGGACATTTAGATTGTTTCCGTTTCTTAGCTAGTGTGACTAGAACAGCAACGAATATGGATGAACAGTTACCTGTAGAGTATGATGCAGAACACCAAGTAGTTCTGCAGCTGGATCATATAGTAGATTTATGTTTGGCCTTTTGAGAACTCTCCACAATGGATGGACCAGTTTCCAACTCCGGCAACAGTGAATGAGGAGTCCCTTCCCTCCAGGTCCCCTCCAGCACTTCTTGTTGGTTGTTTTGTTGGTCTCTGCCATTCTACCGGGCAAGAGAAAAATCCCAAAGTTGTTTCAATTTGCATTTCTGTGGTTGCTAGGGATGATACTTTCCAAGATATTTCTTAACCATTGTTTTTTGTTTGTTTGCTTGTTTTTGTTTGTTTGTTTGTTTTTCTGTTGTTGTTGTTTGAGAACTCTGTTCCGGGAGGATCTGAGTTTGATCCCTAGAACCTAAGTAAAGAAAAAAAAAATCTGCGTTTGGTGGCACACACTTGTAATTCCAGAGTCGAAGAAATAGAAATGGGCAGATTCTTGGGGTTCCTGGCCAGGCAGCCTAGGCTTATCATCTTAACTCAGTGCCAATGAAAATGCCCTGTCTGTCAAACAAGACGGATGGTATCTGAGACCCGGAGACACAACACTTGAGGCTTCCTTCTGGCCTCCATGCACATGTTCATTGAATTCACATGCATCAAACACACACACACACACACACACACACACACTCACAAACACATACACACACACACACTCACAAACATACACACATACAGAGAGAGAGAGAGAGAGAGAGAGAGAGAGAGAGAGAGAGAGAGAGAGGAGAGAGACTACACTGATGTCTCACAGAACTTGAGTTGTTTCCATGTTTGAACTTACATATATGGCATCATACAGTGCACCCACTATGAGCACAGCTGTGAGATTCATTCACACTGTTGCTCTGTGTTCTTTGCAAAATGAACATTCACTATGTGATGAACACCTTTTATTCTCTCCATGAAGGCATGCATCATGGTGGTTGGGTTAAGCAACTGAAAGCATCCAGTTTTCTAGGGTGAAAAAGAAATAGAAGTTTTTGTGCCTTTATTTTAAAAAATAACAATATAAGCCTGAATCTCTTGGGTGATGATGTGAAAGCACATCGACCCTGTGATGAGCTGTGGACTTGACATCAGAGTCTGATCTACACTCTGTTCTTTTCAAGGGAAACAGCAATCTGATCAAGTTGGGGGTGATTATGAAAAGCTCTTTTGCCACCTCCTATAATTTGCTTTACCTCTCTAAGCCTCAGTATTTGAATCCTAAAATGACGACATCTAGACTTTGTTCTTGTCGAGAAACCATAAAACAAATAAAGTTGATGATAGAATTTTGAGATATTTAATGTGTAAATGTTATTTTTGTTGTTAGAGGTTGTATTAGTCAAGATTCTCTAGAAGAACAGAACTTAAAGAATGAATCTATCATCTCTGTATCATCTAATTACATTTTCATCTACCTATCTTCTATCTATCTATCTATCTATCTACCTATCTATCTATCTATCTATCTATCTATCTATCTATCTATCTATCTATCATCTTTCTAAAGAGGATTTAGTAGAGTGACTTACAGGCCATGTCCAATTAGTTCAACAATGGATGTCTATCAATGAAAGGTCCAAGGGGTTCAGTCCATTAGGCTGAGTGTCTCAGCTGGTCTTCAGTATACACTGAAGGAAGGAATTGCAATGGAAGGTATGGACTTACTAGTGAGAGCAAGAGCAAGCAAAGAGAGGGGGAAGAGGGAGAGGGAGGGAGGGAGGAGGCAAAGAGGGAGGGAAGGAGGGAGGGAAGAGAAGAGGGAGGGAGGAAGGGAGGGATCTGGCTTAAAAGTGTGTCTAAGAAAAAAAAATCCATCATAGTGTGCCCAGCCCCATTTGGGTTTAAGTTTGTTACAGATATAGCCAAGTTGACAACCAAGAGTAGCCATCAGAGTTGTACAAAAATCATAATTTCAGTTGGAAGCAAATGGTTTTGAAGACGTCAGGGAACCACATCTCCACACTTCCTCAGTCTGTGCACTTGCCAGTCAGATACATCCTACCATCAAGAAAAGCAAAGAGGACTTTTGGTATGGAGAAACCAGAACAGGGGACAATTAGCAGCACCTACACCATGAAGAACACTGTATGAAATGCCGGTTCCTTTTGCTGAAAGCCACCAATATTTTCATCTTTATTAAGAGCTTCATAGGGATTAGGATATCTGAATAAAAACCAATCTCCAGGAGGCTGAGCACAGTAGGATGGTATCTTCTTAAGTCAATGTCCAAACATCAGAGGGCGCAGGCTATTGCTGACTTTCTGTCACCTGCCCTATTGCTGAAGACACACAAGTTACTTAGGCCATCAGACAGGGAGAGATTGAACTGGTGTCCAGCTAGAGACTTCATCCCCACTGACTAGCATTTACAGTGATGGAAGGTACGTTTGCAGACTACCAGAGGAAAAATTAATTATCAATTTCACCTAGCTATAAACACTGTGACCTACAATAGAGACCTGCCCACAAGATAGATTGGCGTAATAGTGGCACATAGTTATGGGAGCAACAAATCACATTTAAAATTGAATTTAAGATTTACTTTATAAGATGGAACCCACTCGTGGTGCTATTATGTGGCCAAGAACCTGAGACTAGATAGATCACAGGCCTGGGGGAAAAACCTACTACTACTGTTCTGCTTAAGGAACAAAACAATAAAATGACTCCTAATGATATTGCCATAGCCATAGATCACTGCATCATTCAACCATAATTACACACACACATACACACACACACACACACATACACACACACACACTCACACACACTCACACAAAGATAGGATCCTTCCAGTGCTAGATGGGAATTAACATGGAGAACAATTGAACAGAGAGGAAGAAACTTTGGAGAACCCAGCCACAAATGGGATGTCTTTAAAAATGCCTCCCATAAATCTCATGGATCTATCTGTGCAGAAGAGGAGACGGAATGATTGTTAAGAGCCTGAGGTTGTGGTTGATTCCAAACACAGCATGACTGATAAACTCAGAGACTGGGACAGCACACAAGACCTGCACAGGTTCAAAACAGACAAAGTCCCAGCTTTGAGAAAGGGAATGATCACAAAGTCCTACCCCTAATCAAGAAGATATTTATAATTGATATCTTTGGGGAAAAAAAAATCAGGTTTCTTCAGTGGAATGGCATTGGGTATATCAACCACACCCCAGGGGAGGCCCTATGTGTGGGCACTTTTTGTCTCATTTACTTTCTTTTATTGGTTTGTTTGACTTTTGTTTTTTTGGGATTTTGCTACTATTATTATTATTTTTTTTTTAACTTTTTTTTCAGGAGAGATAAAGAACATGCAGCTGAGTTGGTAGGATGGTGGAGAGGATCTGGGGGAAGGAAAGTATGATCAAAATATATTGTATATGTTATAAATTATAAAAATTTATAAATTATATATTTTTTAAAAACTTAAAAACCAATCTCGAATAGAACAGATGCGAGAAAGAATTTTTTATGTATGGCACCTCATTCTCTCACATTTTAAACCTAGAGGCCTGGACAAATTCACGAAAAATTTGAGTGCTGGGTTGATAATACTGTCTTTCCCAGTGGAAATTCATGCCAATTTGGCACGATTACTCACCTACATGTTAACAGCTCCACCCTGCAGACAAGTGTGATTGTGGGCTTTCTCTGTTGCTATATTGACCTTGCAAAGAGCCCTCCTCAACCCAGGCTGGAAGGGAACTGTGGCTAAGGACCCAGCCTCCTCATGCCTCAGTAACACAAATGTGAGGTATATTCGCCACGGCACCCTACATCCTTAAAGCACTGCACTCCAAGTTTCCACAATGACAACTCCATTATTGAAATAACTCACAGGTCCCGTTGTGTTTATAAAGAGATTAGGAGAGAAGGAATATGTTTGGTGGATATGTAGTCAAGTGTGGGGAAAGAGGGTGCCTCCACGGACCTATGCTGAGGCACCCCTTCCCCATGAGGAACCAGGGGCAGTGTAGTATAGAATAAAGTTTATTCAGGGCATGGAGAGGGGAGTTGAGAGGGTAGTTGAGACAGAGAAAGGCAGAGAGAGAGAGAGAGAGAGAGAGAGAGAGAGAGAGAGAGAGAGAATAGAGGAGTAGAAAAGTAGAGGCTGACCATGAGCACATGGAGAGAGATGGGGGAGGGGAATGGGGAGAGAGGCAGAATGGATAAGAGGGCAGAGGCAGAGCAAGAAGGCAAGAGAACAAGAGAGAGCAGAGGGGACAATCAGCCCCATTTATAGTGAGTCAGGCCTACCTGGCTGCTGCCAGGAACTGTGGGGTGAAACTTAGACAAAATGCTAACACCTGTCACCTTCATCTCCCACTTTCCTATTCTTTTCCCTAAGGACACTTCTTAAGTTAACCATGTATATCAAGTCCTTGTCCCACACCACGAGCAGTGTTTTTTGTTGTTTGTCGTGGGATGGGGGTAACTTAAAACATTTTGTTATTTTAACTGTTAGATATAGACTCCTATTCCTAAGAAATATAAAAGGAAAAAATAAAAGAAAATGTTGACAAACCATAAACCTTGCATAGGCGACATCAAAGAACTATCTAGGGAAGTTGCCAAAACAGATAACACTGAGCTCGGATGCACCTGGAAAGCATGGTTGTGTTAATAGTTCAGTTCAGAGAATTCCAGAAACGATTCCTTTGATGAGAAATTCAGACTACTTCTTAGAATGAAAACAGTCAGCCAATAGAATGATCAAATCACCGAAGTTAATTCCAACACAAACCCCAGGCTGAGATCTATTGCTCTGTTTAAGCCCAGGGCATTAGAGTGATGTTATAATGATCATTGTTTATTGTTTGTTCTAGGAGCCAGGCACTGTGCTGTTTCCTTTGAATATCGCACATTGTCCAATGCTGACAGCAGCATGTGAGGCAAGCTTATTTTGTTATCTACATTTTGCACATGGCAAGCCTGTGCGGAGAGAATTTAAGGAGCTTGCCAAGACCCCATAGTTACTTGCTTTGCAACTGAAATCCAGGCTCTGAAATTCTATCCTTCTGCCTTTCTGAAGAACCATGTGTTCAGCTGATTTCTTAGTGAAATTTACCAAATGTGCTTCTCCACAAAGGATGGATTTTTATCTTATTAATTTGTAGAAACTGTACTTCTTTTCTCTTCTTTCTTGGGATTATCTTATTACTTTTCTCATTGAGAGTTCAGTTCATTTAGTTTTAGTGTGTGTGTGTGTGTGTGTGTGTGTGTGTGTGTGTGATCATAGACTTTTGTGTGGTTTTCCATTGACTTCAGAGGACCACCTTGGTTCCATCTCATGACTGCTTTTGTTGAGTAATGCATGGTTTGTTATTTGCTTGTTTATCTTCACAAGACTGATCTAAGAGCTGATTGAAAATCTATTTGAAAGTTTTCAGGTGTGAATTTATTGTCTTTTCATTGCAGATTTCCAACTGTGTCACATGATTGTTAGTGAATCTATCCTTACATTATATCTATTTTTGTCTTTGTGAATATAGAAGGTTCTAGAATTTCCATTTGGATTGGAAGAAGTAGTGTATCTCTATTGTCTACAGAGCTTTAATAGGGCAAACAAATCCTTCATGTGATGGTTAATCTTGGTTTTTCAACTTGACTACAATTGGAATCAACTCCATCTGGGCATGCTTGTGAGGGATTGTTTTTGATCAGATCATTTGAGGCAGGAAGACCCTCCGTAAGCTTGAATCATAAGTCTTGATGGAAGCCTATATAAAAGGGCATGAAAAGAGAAAACTTGATTTTTGCCTACTGACCCCATTATCAGTGCTAAGTTCATCTACTCTGCTGCTGAGGCACTCCTTGGTACTAGGTAGTAGAACCTGCTTCTTTCAGATGCCAATGGAGATGGAAGACCAGCCACTCTCTAGAAATCCTCTTGGATGCTAACACCAGATTGGGACTGATAAGACATCCCAGTCTCATGGACTGAGCAGCTACCTTTCCATCAGGAGACAGTCATTATTGAACCACAGCCTTTAAGCCACTCTAGTACATCCACTTTTAATATGTAAATAAATATATGTTCATTCTATCAGTTATGTTTCTTTAGATTAGGGCACCCCATTAATCACTTATACTAAAGGATGGAAAATGAACCAGGTATTTTTGGCCCACACTTACAGTTGTGACAATCTAGAGGTTAAGGCAAAAGTTTGAGTATAGCCTGGACCACATATTGTCTCAAGGAGAAACCAATGCAAAACAAATCAAACAAAATAAAATGAAAAACAAAACAGAAGCACAGAAGGTAGTTAAAAGGGTATTGTCACACTTAAATCCCCTTTTCTACCACCAAGCTCACCACTGATATAGACTATCAAAATTGATCCCCAAATACCTTCTCCAGCATTTATAATCTCTAGTTTGATGATATTGTCAAAATAAGTCTTTTGTTTATATTGCGGATATAGTGATGCCCGTGAGAAAATAATTAGCACTACGTTTTAATAGGATATGGAATCAAGAAGAGTTAGATCTAAAATATCGGTGGCCGATGTCACTAATTACCACAAAAAAGAGAAAGGAAGGAAAGAAGGAAGGAAGGAAGGAAGGAAGGAAGGAAGGAAGCAAGCTTGGTAAGGACCTTGGAATGAATGTGGAAATCTGGAATAAAGCTTCCAAGTAGGAGAGAATCAATGCCAGTCTGTGGGTCACCAGGGTAAGCAAAACCACGGTGGTAGAAACCCGACAAGTAGAATCTGACTGCAGCAAAGAGTTCACACTCTAATTTGTAGCTGATGGGATGGGGATGTTTAGGGTTTCAAAAAATAGAGCAGAAACTTCAGTTCTCCATGGGAAGTGAGAGTCTCTGTTGTTGAGGCTCGGTGAGTACGTTTAGGAAGTTCATTCTTCTTGACCAGCAGAAGGGCTAGAAATGAGAGAATGGACTGGTGATGGGGGAAGTCTGGGGGACATTTTGGGGAAAAGGACCAGTGACATCTGGAGATGGGTTGGATCTGGGGGTTGAGAAGAGGAAGGGGCTCAGAGATTCCCAGATCCCAGTCTAGGGGAATGAGAGGTGATAATGGTATGCAAGGAACAGAAGATTGGATCTGATGGGGAGGACCACAGTGTGGTTCTACATATGTTTCAGAGGATGTATAAGAGGAGAGGTGTGAAGAGCTTAGGGTGAATAAGACAGAGGTAGTAGAAAGGTTTCAGAGGAATCTACAGAAATCAGGAAGAGAGAATTTCAAGGGAGCGCGGGAGTGGGTATGGGGGTTGTTTGCGTGACATGAGAGTGGGAGGGAGTTGTCAAATGTGTCAAATGATGTAGAAAAATGTGGGCATCGTGGTTAGATAAAGCACTTGAGATATGACCTTAAGGAATTCTGTTTCAATTAGCGTGACGGTGACAGACAGTCACAGTTACTGAGCAGAGCATGAAGCTTTAGGGGCAGAAAGGGCAACAAAGCCTAGGAGGCAATAGCCCAAAGGACATGAGTGATGTCACTTTACCCAGTCACCCTTCCCTTTAATTCATCTGAAATCTTTAAACAAAGATCTAAGAAAGGGAAGTGGCCTTGGGGAGTGAGGTGCTTAGAGGAGGTGCTGGGAGTACCTCTGCCGGGTGCTGCAGAAACTTAGATTCTGTGCTTCAAGCTTTCTGGATGGGCCTCACTGAGATGGTGGCAGGGGATGGTGGGAACTTGGCCATCAAGAGCAGGAATTAGAAAAGAAATGTAAATCTTCATTGAAATCACCAGGATGGTTGAAAGTGGGTCATGGCCACAGTGGAGGTGACAGAGGAACAGAGTCGGTCTAACTGTGGACCAATGGCTTTTGAGTGCTGGGGCAGGCTTATAAAAACTGGCAAGTCTTGGGGCATCTCTCTTTTGGGGAAGACAAGAAGGCTTTCCTCAAGAGCTCACAACAGGTGGAGACTTTGGGGAGTTTCCACAGTGACCATAAGCAGCCATTCATGCCTCCATAAATATGATGCATGAAGATTTGTCGGGGCAGCCCCTCTGCCTCATTATGATCAAGACAAAGACAAGCTTCTCATTTCTGGTAGGCCGATAAGTTCAAACTCCTTTCTTCCAGGTCAAAGTCAGCACAGTACTGAAACATCATTAGCCGTCCTTCAGCTCCGAGAGGGATTCCTGCAGGACTCAACATTTACAGCTCAGGAAGCCCAGAGCTTCCCCAGAGGGAACGTGACAGGAATTTTCAAGTCTCTGAGGTTCTTGAGGGAAGGAGGTCGTTCTCCTTTCTGTCATCCCACTAGAACACAATAAAACCGTCAGTCACACACCGTGATATATACTGCAGACAAATATTCCAATCTGAGTGTGGAGGAGGGCATGGGTTTATAGTGTGTGTGTTCAGTAAGCCTTCTCTACAAATGATGTACATAGCGCTGACGTAGAAAACGAAACCATCTGTGTGTTTCAAAGCCAAATTCTCTCGGAATCCAGGAAGAAGCCAGTGTCATCAAGAGACAGGGGAATCTAAAGCAACTTATCTGTTTCATAGGAGGGTCCCGTTCTACCTTGGGGAGATGGGGGCTCTAGTAACAAAATATGCCAAGTAAATGGTCGGCATAGGGGTGGGGGTTGCAGCTCAGTTTTGCACACATGAAGACCTGAGTTTGAGTCCAAGGACCTACATAAAAAAGGACAGTCATGGTGATGCATGTACACATAAAGCTGAGGAGGTGAAAACAGGGAGGGCTGTTGGTCAGTTGGTCTGACCTACTTGGTGAGCTTTAAGCTATCGGCACCTGAGGAATGACAGCTTGGATTCACTTCTGCCCTCCATATGGACATGCACACCCATCAACACACACACCATACGGGCACATGAACAGACATAAAATGTTTGGTGTAAAGTACCATCTAAAATGTACTTTTTTAAATGCCGCCAAGATATAGAAAATACACGATGCTGTAGGCCAGAGGTTAGCTTTCAGATTTCACTGGATGGAGGTCACATAAACACTGGGACTCTTGGCAGCAGAGGTGAGCTTGTTAATCTTGACTGTCAACTCAGCCGAATTGAGTAATGCTAGGAAAGAAGTTGAGGATGCTCCTAACTGTCTGTGAGGCTGTTGCCAGAGGCAAGCAAACTGAGGCTGGAAGTCCCTCCCTGCATGTGGGCAGCATCTTCCATAGCCTGGAGCCCAGATACAACAAAACATAGTAGGAGAGGAAGCCCACATGCTCTCGAGCTTGTTTCTTGAATATACTCATCCTGGCTGACACAGTTCCTACAGATATCAGGCTCCTGCTTCTGCAGCCCTCCAATGAGATTCATACCAGCAAACATCCAAGGAGCTTCAACTTTAGACTGAGGCTAACCCATTAGTCCCCCAGCTTCCAGTTTCTTGGACGGAGGAGCTGTCTTTTGGTTTGTGCAACTTGCAGAAACTTCCCAGTGTATGATCATTCTAGCCAAAACCAAATTATGTGTGTGTGTGCTTATGTGAAATATATATTTCTTCTTTATCACTCAGACCAATAAAACTGAGGAGGATGGCAGAACCCCTGTGGTACAAAACTGAAGGAGGAATCCTAAAGGTAGAAATGTCTAAGCGGGGACAAGGGAATGAAGAGATGGGAAGAAGAGGATAAAGAAATCTAAGGTCAAATAAGACGTTAAATAAATCTAAGGCTTATGAAAAAGGCACAAGGAAACCTGCTACTTTGTAAGTTAATAAAAATAAAATTTTAAAAAGTTTGAAAAAGAAAAGATAACTGTTTCTTAATCAGTATACCACAGACCTATACCCTGGCTGTGTTTCTATACTGGATGGACTCAGTCCCAAAAGCTTCCTCCAGGACATGAGTGTGTATTCTAGTAGTCAGAGCATCCTCTGGTCCAGAAGTTAGCCCCACTGTTATTTTGGAGGGCTCTATGCTAAATTGACTATCTGATCAAAAGTATGTAATATTTCACTTGGGAGTTAGATAAGTAACTCACGTGGAAGCTACTGAATTGTAAATTTCTATTTGAGTGCTGGCTGTGAGGGAGATGATGTTCAGGTGGGCCTCCTGTGTTGAAGGAAGCTAGATCTTCAAAGGCGTCCAGCTTTACAAGAGGTCCGGGAAGCAGAGGACCAGAGAGACGATGTGGAAAGGACTTGTTCTCTTTTAAGATTTTTCCAGAAGTCGTTTCCACACCGTTGCTATGTAAAGACATTCCCACTTCCTGCTGATGGATGTCTCAGATTCTCCTAAGGAAGTCTGGGGTGAAGCCTGTGATTTCCCTTGCTTCCTGAATGATTTAGAAAGCCTGTCCTCTCAGATGCTGCCTCTTCATCTAGGGCAATGCTTCTTTCTGTAGGACTGAGGCGGGAAGGCTGGGTTTGAAAACAGCGCCTCTCAGCTCACTGTGGCGTGCTCATTGTTTGAGTACTTTCCCCTCTGCTTTGGATATTCATCAAAATTCTGGGAGAAGAGGAGAAGCCTTGCCCCACGGTCCATCCTATTGTTCCCGGGCCCAGTTGTGAGACAACATGCTTGCAAGAAGAGATGCTCATGATAGTCTTTATGTTTGCTTCAGCAGAGAAGCTCAGAGATGTATTTTCATTATGCGTGCGTCACCCGCCAATCAGGGCCAGGGGCCAAGACGAGGCACATTGACAGGCACAAACCACTAAGATACCTTTAAACATTTCTTTTTAAGCCTTCCGTGTTTCATTTTCATAGTCAGTGAACACTTGTGATCTGCTTGGGGAGGGGGGAGGGGCTAAAAAGATGTGATGATATCCAGGGAATTTCTAATTCCCTAGAGAATGTGGGCATGCCAGTAAGGATACTGGAGCTGTTGGAAGGCGTGTGAAATCTGGGTAGGAGCCGGGAAGCTGCAGGAGGAGGGCAGAGGGAGGAACAACTACTTCAGGTAGGCAATCTGAGGCAGCTCCACCAAGAAGACATGTTTGACTTGGTTGCCAGGGGTGAGACGGGTAGAAGGTAGAGCGGGTGAGACGTGAAAGCCTGATGATGTCACATGATTACTGCATGAAAAGAACTGAAGACAGACATGGTAGGGGCAGCCTTCTAAGGACGGAACTGCTGGTTGGTAGAGCAGGGGGAGGAACTAAAACAGAAGAGACAGACAGAGGCAGGGCTTGGAGGGAATGAATGTCTGGGAAGTATCCTCAGACAAGGACTATTTATTTGTTCACAACTATTTTCAAAACCCACTAAGAACCTGGACCTGTGGTCATACTCAGTGAATAGTCAAGAGGTACTGCATGTCAGAAGGACATGGAGTTTTATCAGAGCTTTAGAAAAACAGCTCTCCAAGGGGTAAAGGGATAGCAGAGAGTTTTCCCGGGTGGCCGTTATTGTTAGTTGCTCAGAACATCCCTTCTCATCTGGCCACAGCACTCCTCAAGCAGTACCTAGTTATTTTGATTCAGACATCCACACCTCTGTCCTGGTGGGTGCAGCCGAGTTTGCCTCCGGCTAAGCCAATGGGAACCTGGAGGCTTTTCATTTAGGGATGTGCCTACTTCTATCTGTTTCTACTCAGATTATTCAACTTGGGGTAATGTGCCATAGCCTTGCACATTACAGTAGGCAGGAAGAACTGACAAACTGAGAAATGGAGCTGTAACAACATCACTGGTTGTCCTGGATCCAGCTGTGCCTGAAACCCCCATAAGTCTCCATTATGCAAGTTAACATCTCCCTCTTTTAGCTTAAGGCTCTTAGAGGTAAGCTTTGAACTCTGCTATGTTCTAGCCCTGACTAGGACAATCAATCAGGAGCCAGTTTCAGAAGGCGTAATGACTACTACAAGCTGACAAGATAAGGAAGGCTTTGACCTGTACTGCAGAGATGCTTGGATAGGCATTCACTTGGAATTCTGTCTTACCCAAAGGCATAGTAAATGTAAAGATATTGTCATTTATATTCTGTACACTGTATATTTTTTTCTTGTGTAGTTCCAGGGGCCCAGCACATAGGTGGTCTGATAATTTTTGTGGAAGGCCACTGGCATTCCTTAAATTTCTTAATTCTATTCCTTGCTTTCTTGTTCCATAATAAATCTTCTTTGATTTTAAACTCCCAATGGCTTAGGTTCTGGTTTAGCAGTGTGTGCCCCATTCCCTATATTCCTCCAGAGAAGGAAGTAGAAACCTCTGAGCTGAAGCAGGGGAGAAGTTAGAGAGAAAGAAGAGAAGTTTGTTCTATGGCAAAAGGGTTGGTCCTTCCTTCTTCAAATTCCTCCTACAGTCTGGAAATTTGAGCAGGGGTAGAGACCTGTGTCTCTCACTCGAGGGGGCAAAGCCCCGGAGTCCAAGCTCATAAATAAGTCCTCCGAGTAGCAGAGTTCCAGTCATATGATATGAAGTGAGCAGAGAGGAGAAAACAAAGTAAGTTTCTGGGTCTCTGTGGTCGTGTGAGCGCTAGGTGGACAACCTGCAAAGGGATCCTGTAGCTAGAACTAGAGACAGTGACTGCACTTTTTGCTATGGTCACCTGGAGGGCGGCGAAGGTCACATGGAAGCAGAGGATGGAGATCGATCAAGAGCCCAAAAGAGTTGCCCTCTTCTGTTCCCAGGGCGAGTCATAGCAATATTGCATTTGGGTTTTCAGGGAAATTCTGGAATGCACAGCAACTCGTTCAAATTCTCTTGTGTAGATTAGCTCTAAAGGCAAGCCAAAAGTTTTTAACTGGGGAAAATCATTCAAAAGGCATGATTTTTTTTTTCTAGAAAGTTGACAGCAACTAGGAGAAGGAAAAAAAGTGCCTGTAATAGACATGACATCTTAATCATTATTATCGAGGAGTCATAATGCCAGACTATAGAAAGCTTAAATAAAACTGTAGCTCTTTCTTCTTTTATTAAAGAGAGAGGCCCAGGAGTACAATACCAGAACAAGAACTAATTTGGAAAGCTTGCTGGTATGATATTGTCAGTCACACAAGTGATGTGGATAAAAGGTTTTAGCACATGAATAATTTCAGTGAAAGGGCTTCATTGCTTTTTATTTGCTGGACATTTACAGAAGAATAAACATGCTGGTATACATCATATATGGAGCGAATATCGGTGAGTGAAGGCAAAGGCCCTCGGACCCAGTTATCAGGACAGGACCGGGTTGCTTAGCAACAGGGCAACCAGAGAATTCTCTCTCCCTTTCTTTTGTTTTTAGATTGTTGTAACCTTTGATCAATTTTGGCTCTATAACAAAAACCTCGGATATTTTGAGAGAAGGGTACCTGCTAATTTATAGTAGTGAGGATGAAGATATAATAACAAACTGTCTCTCTGATTTCATGTTAAACAGCAAAACAATGTAAAATTCCTTTGGAAGCCTTATCTCCCATGGCTGGATCTCTGATGAATCAGAAGATCCATGATAATCGCTCCAGATGATGTTTGCTGTCTGTCAGTTGCTTTTGAGCCCTCTGTTTGTGGGCCGGCTTTGGAACCCTTGTTCTTGGTTCTATATCCATTCTCTAAATCCGGAATCCTCAGGAGCCTTTATGCCCTTCATTCTGAAACCATCCCAGGATCAGGGAGCACAGCGTTGGAAAGTGTACCGTCTCTTCTGTTATGATTGCTTATTTTATTATCTAAATTGTGTGTGTGTGTGTGCGCGTGTGTACATATCTGTATGCATGTGGTAGCGGTGCCTGTGTGTATGGAGGTGAGAGTTCAATCTTTGATGTCATTCCTCAGGGTGCCACTCACCTTGTTTGTTTGCTATTTATTTATTCATTTGCGATCTCTCACTACTCTGGTCTTCACCTCTTCAGCCCGACTGGCTGGTCAGCAAGCTCCAGTGATCAGCCAGTCTCTACCACTCCGGTGCTAGGATTACAAGTATAAGTTCCAATAACTGGCTTTCTTACAAGGATCCTGGGGATTGAACTCAGGTCCAATTCCTTGAGAGGCAATCGCTTACCTAACTGAGCCAGAGCCTTGGCCCCTAATTCAAATTCTTACATGCCAATAACACCGATGTCCACAGGTTCAGCTACGAACCAAGTGAGTTCATAGGTTCTTTGTTCCCATCAAGGACCTTGAAAGTCGGGAGGACTAAGGCAGTGGACAATAATGATCAGATCGGCTCAGCTTCAAATGCCCAGGATGCAAGGAAAATATCGGACAGCCTGCATTCAGCTGGTTGGTAGAGAGTATGCACTCCAACTTCGTCAGGATCAGGCTGCCAATAGCTGGGCTGCAGAGGTCAAGCCTATTTCCATGAAATTAACTTTCCTGAATCAATCAGTCAAGGACTCCTAATAAATTAATTGTGCCTAGCTTGTCTTAGGTTGAAAGAGATAAATAAGCAAATGCGATGGCTCCCGAAGGAGAGAGCAACAGGGAAACAAAAGTTTGGAAATGTGGGGATCCGTGCTTTCTGAACACTGATCCTCATGGGGATCTAGCAGTCTCAGAGAAATGGCAAATTGAACAGTGTGGTTCCTGTATGCATTAAAATGAAAAGCGATGAGCAAGTCCTTTGGAGGGTCAGTCACAGAGCGTGTGTTTGTTATATGTGTACTTCTCCATGAGGCTAAGCCCATGGATTGCCCCTAGCTCAGTTTATCTGAGAGACTTCTTTCAGGAAGTAAGGTCCCAGGCTGGGTGGGTTATAGTGTCAGAGTGATGGCTGTGGTGTTATTCTTCTATCTTGTCTAAATGTCTCAGTACAGCACTGTCCCTTAATGTTTAAAGGTGAGTCATTCTTTCAAATCGGCCCACTGTATATTGTTGGGCCTAGAGGAGGGGTGTCTGTTCCTACTTCACTTTCCCTTTTTGAATCCATATTCAGAAGTATGGTCAGTTCACTGTGTGCCAAGCACACAGCAGCTTTTGATGGAAAGAGGATTTGTATTGTTCTCCTGCCTCCACAGACTGCACCTCCCCAACTCAGCCTGGTCTAGTTTGGCTGGGTGGCCGGTGGCTGGCACCTGGTACTTTTCTTCCTATCCTCAACTAACTGCCAGGGTGGGGTAGCACTTTGAACTCCAACTGTCTTGATATTTGCACTGGAAGTTGAGCCTTAATTGTGGCTCTCGACCCATTTCTGCATTCCAGGGAGCTTCTGCAAACTCTCCTGGGTTCCCTGAGAGCCTGGAGAATCCCTAAGAGGTCAGTTTCATATTCAAGGGCATAGGAAGACGAACTAGTCCTTCTGCTTCCTGTGGACTGCCACTTGATGCTTTGTGCCCATTAGCTGATGAAGGTTACATGACATTCCTGCTCATTGCTGCTGCTTTTTTTCAGGAAGGCTCCCTTCCAACCAAAGGAGCCAAACCCCCAGAAATAAATAGGTCAGGGGAACAGGTGAACTGTGAAAAGCCCCACCAACTCCGAGCAGTCACAGAGGAGCATGGTTTCAAATGGTTGGGTTAAATGTTTTACCGCTGAGACGGTTCCTTTCTGAGGCCTGATAATGTCTGGGTGAATGTAACCCAGTTACAGCCAAGAACTCCTCCTAATGTACTCTCCGTGCCCTGGTTGATGCTCGAGCCGGGCAATTCAGTGTGAGGTCAATTCGATTTAGTAAACTGTATCAATGAAGTTGGTAATTCTGTGATGTAGAACAAAGCAGAGGTCTGACGGGTACCATCTCAAGTTAGACTCATGCAGGGGGCATGTGTGAGCTTCACCTCTTTACCCTTACTCTTGAACTGTGAATTTGGGGGAAGATGTAAGGGATTTGGTATAATGGCATTTTGGAAAAAAAATGGATTATAGAGAAAATGACAGAGTTAAAAATATGCATTCTGGGGTTCATAAACCTGAAAAATCTCTATTTAAAAAAATTCTTTGATGAGTGCATCTCTTTTTTTCCCTTTTATTAGATATTTTCTTTATTTACATGTCATATTTCCCAGTTCCCCCCCCAAAAAAACAAAAACAAAAACAAAAAAACCAAAAACCAAAAAACAAGAACAAACCCCTGTTCCCTCCCCCCTCTCCCTGCTCACCACCTGACCCTCTCCCACTTACTGGCCCTGGCATTCCCTTACATTGGGGCACAGAACTTTCACAGGGCCAAGGGCCTCTCCTCCCATTGATGATCGACTTGACCATCCTCTACTATACACATGCTGCCGGAGCAATCAGTCCCACCATGTGTACTCCTTGGTTGGTGGTTTAGTCCCTGGGAGCTCTGAGGGTACTAGTTAGTTCATATTGTTGTTCCTCCTAAGGGGCTGCAAATACTTCAACTCCTTTGGTCCTTTCTCTAGCTCCTTCATTTGGGGACTCCATACAGAAGTAGAGGCTCACAGTCATCCATTGATGAGTGTATCTCTTAACCTTCATCAGCAAGTCTCTTTTCTCAATAGATGGCAATTGGTACAGGAGCCACAAGGGGACAAGGTGCAGAGAGTAGGAGCGTAGAAACTGTAGCATGCTCAGCCTTGAACAGGACGCCTACACCACACCCCTCCCCTTATGGCTCATTGCAAAGAAGGGGCAGAAAGGTTGTAAGAGCCAGAGGTGGTGAACAGCTATAAGGAAATGGTAGGTTTTGGAGACAACGAGGCAGTTAGATTTAAGAATTCACAATGGCATGACTGCACACATGTGACCTGTACAAGTTCCAGCCACACAAAGTCTTAGCATGGAGAGGGGAGGTGGTCACCAATTTCCTACACCTTAGCTGAGGAACCATTGGCAATTGATAGCTACTAGGAGGAGAGATTTTTTTTTTTAAAGGTTGTGAACCAATAAGTTAACCAAGCTCCAGTAGACTGCTGCATACTGAGGAGTACACGGGCAGCACAAGTTATACTCGGTGTGCTTAGAAGAAAAGAAGAAGGAGGAGGAGGAGGAGAAAGAGGAAGGAGAGGAGGAGGGGGAGGAGGAGGAAGGAGAGGAGGGGGGAGGGGGAGATAGAGAAGGAGAAGAAAAGGAGGATGAAGGAGAAGGAGAAAGAAGAAGGAGAGAAGGAGAAGGAGGAGGAGGAGGAGGAAGAGGAGGAGGAGGAGGAGAAGGAGGAGAAGAAGAGGGAGAGGACACAAAGTTGTATGGGTGATGAAGGGAGAGGAGGATCTAGGAGGAGCCAGGGGAGGAGTGGATAGGATCAAGTACATGGTATGAAATTCTCAACTAATAAAGATTTCAAAACCTTTGAATTAAGTGCGAGTCAAGATTTCTGTAATTTGAGCTCTCATGGGTTGACAATACTTCTTATTTGTAGCCTTCCTGGGAACAAACCTTTGGGTAGAAGAATGCCTCTTTGATGTACTTGTCTTTTGGTCATGGCCAGCTACACACATTTATATTTAAAAGGTGAGCTCTTAGCTAAAATGCCAAATGTAAAGGTCTAGTTTGATTTATCACAACTACTTTTCCCAAAGGCCCAACCTCCCTGGATGCCACCACATTGGGAGGGGGAGGTTGGGATTTCAACATATAGGTTTGATGGGAACACATATGTTAGGGTGCTCAGCTTTACAGTCCAAGGGCAATTAGCCACAAGTTGATCATCTCTCAGTAATCAAGTCTGTGTTTTCATTTATTAAACAGTGAGTTTCATTCTACACTTGCAGTGCATCCATCTCCTTGAGCCTGAATCCTCCATCAGTAAGTAAAATCGAGTCACTTAAAGTTACTGTATCTCAGAGGTTGCTACGTGGAAAACACAGGTGTAGAACTTAGACTGGAGCAGAGTGAGGTTTTTTTTTTCTTTAAACTTATTCACTTTACATCTCATTCACTGCCCCCTCTCAGTCACCACCTCCCACAATCTTTCCCCCCTCACACTCCCCTTCGTCTCTGAGTGAGTGGGGACCCCCTCCCCCCGGTATTCTCTTACACTAGCACTTCAAGTCTCTGTGAGGCTAGGCACTTCCTATCCCACTGAGGCCAGACAAGGCAGCCCAGGTAGAACAACTTATCCCACACACAGGCAACAGCTTTTGGGATAGCTCCCTCCCCAGTTGTTTGGACCCCACATGAAGACCAAGCTACACATCTGCTACCTATGTGTGGGGAGGTCCAGCCCGTGTATGGTTGGTGGTTCAGACTCTGAGAACTCTGAGGGTCCAGGTTAGTTGACTCTATTGGTCTTCCTGTGGAGTTCCTATTCCCTTTGGAGCCTACAATCTTTCCTCCTATTTTTCCATAAGAGTCTCCAAGCTCCATCCACTGTTTGGCTGTAGGTGTCGTTCTATCTGAGTCAGCTGCTGGATGGAGCCTCTCGGAGGACAACATGCTTCTGACTGAAAGCAGAACAGAATATCATTATAGTGTCAGGGATTGGTGTTTGCCCATGGGATGGGTCTCAAGTTGGGCCATTTATTGGTTGGCTATTCCCTCAGAGTGAGTTCTCAACCAATACATTAGTAGTGTTGTGATGCTGCATCTTAGTTGCAACCGTGGCAAGAGGGTCCTAGTATTCACCAGGAAAAGTAGACCTTCAAGTGACAACCCCACAAGTGCTCCTTTTGGCTCCACTGGAAATCACACTGGATGGGGGGGGGGCGCAGATCAATAAATCAGATTGGGTGGCGTATATAGTATATATACAGGACCCAGCCACCTGTGCAGTACACATCCTAAGACATCACCCTATTCATATGAATAATTGGTGTATTTAAAGATTTTCCAAGCCTCCAAGTCTTTGCTGGACTTAGTCTGTGTCCAGAATTAAATCTTGACCAATAAAACGCAGTCAGAATTCAGTTCTCTTTTCAGGCCTCTGCCTCCAGTCCCTCAGACACAGATACAGTGGCTTCTCTGAGCCTGACTCATCATCTGTAAAATTGAGAGAATAATAAATCCTGCTCCCCAGATGGCCAAGCCAGTCATCAATGGGAGGAGAGGCCCTTGGCTCTGTGAAGGCTCTATGCCCCAGTGTAGGGGAATGCCAGGGCCAGTACGTAGGAGAGGGTGAGGTGGTGAGCAGGGGGAGGGGGGAGGGAACAGGGGTTTGTTTTTTATTTTATTTTATTTTATTTTATTTTATTTTATTTTTTTGGAGGGGGGGAACCTGGGAAAGGAGATGTTATAAGACATGTAAATAAAGAAAACATCTAATAAAAAAAATAAATAAATCCTGCTCCCAAATAATTATTACACAGCTTAAATGTGCTTGCCATACGGTGATTATAAACTATTATAAACTCTACATTTTTTAAAAAAAAATTATGGGTGATATCTAGTTAACTAAAGGTTCTAATTAGATACGGTAATTTCAGTGCAACGATCAGACTGTGGGAAGCCCAGCCCCAGGATATCTTATATACCTATATCACAGCTCCTGAATCTATGACTCAGGATGCATCACGGAACTGAGTGGAAAGATTATAAGATCCAGAAAAACCAGGGAGTCTGCTGTGTAAATCCACTCATAGTAATTGTCGCAAGATCTGAACACTGGCAATATCAGGAGACCAGCTAATGAGGGAAGTGGAAAAATCTCGGAGAGTCACACCCCTGGACAAGCATCTACAGGCCAATGATGTCTGCTGAGGGAGGGGGAAGAGAGGTAGCTTCTCCCAGGGACAAACTCCCATTGATTGTCTAACCCAGTGGTCCTCCCTGAAACCACTTACACACAAACAACAAAAGTGGGTCAGCAGGTCATGTTTGTATACTTGTACACATCATGCAGACACACATATACACATACAACAGTGGTAACTGTTGGGGAAGGAGGCAGTATCCATTTAAGAGTCGGGGTACATGGAAAGAGCTGAAAGTTGAAGGGAGAGATCCCAGAGAGGTTGAGGGGAGGACACGGAAAGGAGAAAATGATGTAATTATATTTTAATTAAAATGCATCAAAAATAAGAGGCTGAAAAAAGTAGTACTGCCAACATCACCTAGGAACTTCAATTGCTGAGTGTATGGCCAAAGAAAGTAAAACCAAATATATAAAAATAAGTCCTGCATACCACATCCACTGGGGCATTTATAACAGGCAAGATATGGAACCAGCCTATGTGTTCAAGGTGTTATATCTGTATAACTCTAAAGCATGGAGTACTTTGGAGAGTACCTGTCCTTTGCAGCAGTGTCAGTGAACCCAGAAGGAACTTGAGTTAAGCGAAATAAGCCAGGCATAGAAAGACACAGGGTGCATGTTTATGTGTGCTATCTAAGACTTGAACTCATGGAAGAAGAGAGAATAGTGGTTGATCAAATGAACAAAATCTGAGGGATATTGATCGGGACCTGTTCATTGTACAGCAGCAACTGTGGCTAATGACCTTATACTTGTGTCTAGTAATCATGTACTTGCGCCTAGTGATGATGTACTTGCGCCTAGTGATGATGTACTTGTGGCTAGTGATCATACATTTGTGGCTTAGTGAGCATGCACTTAAAGCTTGCTGGGAGAGTAGACTGTAAATATTTATGACCTAAAATAATGATGAGTAGCTATAAAAAATTATTCAAGATGAGAAATAATCATCTATCAAAGACTCAACTAGGTGGATTTTGGTCACCTGAAATTACTTTGTATTGTAGGCAAATCTTTTAAATAAAAAGATCTGTTTTCAACTGTTCATTAAAAACAGTATACTACTTATTTAGCCTTGAAAGGATGAGGCCTTTAAAAGTTTGCCCTGATTTCCCTCTTGCTGAGTGAGTTGTAAGTCCAATTAGAAAGTCATTGGTTATGTTCAGGTGTACACGACGATACATATATGCATTTCACAATTAATGAAAAAAGAGGCCATGAATTTGAAAGAGAGCAAGGAGGGGTATAGAGAATTTAATGGGAGAAATGATGAGATCATGCTATGATTTCAAAAAGCTTAAAAGGAAGTATAAAAAGTAATTTTAAAAAAGCTTGCTCTGGTGTTTCCGGAAATAGCATGCCCACAAAGTGTGCCCTAAGTACGCACTGGTTGGTGAGGAAAGGTGGGGCCTTCTCCTTCCTCAAGCTGTTATCTGATGCTTTCAGGTTCAGTTGCTAAGGACAGATATACCACACATAGTAATTTTCCTCTGTTTTTGCTGAGTTCTGCAAAGAACATCTCTTTCACAGTGAGAATGAGGTTCTAAAGATTGCTTCCCTTGCTGTAAAGCAAGTTGGTTGGGGGTACCAATGTCTTTACTGTAAGATAGCTTATCCCAGCAGGAAAAAAAATTGGAGCTCCAGGAACTGGAATTGAAGTTTTAGACACTGGAGCAAACTAAGAACAGCAGAGGGGTCATCAGTTCACAGAAGAAAGTTAGGAGAGGGGATGCGTGGGGGATGGGGAGGTATCATATCCAGTGCCTAGAGTCAATATGGCTGCCATCCAGCTCCATTAGCTATTATTGGAGGGACGCAAAAGGCGAGCGATTAACGTGTGTGGTTACTCACAATGTCCCTTTTCTTGTCATTCTTATTATGATTGTGATATATCATTTGTTCATAATTATACTAAATGACATCCTTCATACACTTAAGTAAAGAAATAAATTTTCAATTAAAAAATTGGCACTTGTTAAAAGGCACTTGTTAATGCAGAACAAATTCTTAGGGAAGTAAGTTTCCTTGAGACATTCATGGATTCGCCTGCTTTCACCCCAACCCCCCCCCCCCTTTATAGTCTTTGGTATAGACTATAAAGAATTCAGAGAGGTGAGGATTTAGAAAGTCCCCCTTTCTTGTGTTTGTCTTCTGCTTCATTGAAAAAAAAAAAAAAAAAAAAAAAAAAAAAAAAAAAAACAAAAAAAAAAAGGTCAAAGTGTATTGGTTTCCTGATAATAACCACAGGTGTGTAACTAAATGTGTGGTAGAATTCCACGTTTCCTATACTGCCATAAGTAAGGAAATTTTAAGACGTGTCAAAGCATATTAGCCTTCACCTCTTCAAAGGACTCACATGATGATGGTTACCACCACAGAACTTTGTCATTGCCTCCTTTCTCTTCAAAATGGAAAAGTAGAGAGTCTACACAGGAACCAGAACCCTCAGCAATTAATAAACCCTGGCCTCCTACTCCCCATAAACTCATTTATCAGATGTGCTCCTATTTCTGCCAGTTGCTTTAAAAAGCAAACGTTCTTTATCGGGAATGTCTCTATTTTAACCAATTACTTTATTGCGTCTTTATTACAAGTCAAAGGTTAGGTAAAGTCACTGCCTGCCGTCTACCTGGCTCTTAGTCACAGCCAACACTGCTGATCCAGGAAGTTTGGAACTAGGCTTCTTATGGTTTAACCTGTCACTAGCCTCCAAATAATTATTATAAATGTCATTTATATGTCAACCATTATGCTGAAAGTCTTCCCAAGTTCAAGCCCACGAGAGGGAAATCACCTCTCACTTGGGTTCTGCTGATAAGCTTGAAAAGATTATTTCCACAACCTTAAGCGGATATGCGTAAAGTGGCCCCTTCTGAAGTAAAGGCCAATGTGCTGCCTGGCAATGGATGGAGGTGGGTAGGAATGTTAGAATTAATTACGTAGCATGCTCACTTGGAACAAAATTGCACTTTGTATTTGATTTGAATTTAGCTATCTGGCTATTTGTGTTGGTTCAGTCCAGCTTAACACAACTTAACACAACTTGTTAAGTGTGACTACACTTAACAATATATTCCATGAACACAAATCCTCAGTGATAGATAGAAGACTGATAGGCAAATAAATAAGAAAGGTTGAAGAGAAATAACTTAAGGGTTTATAATGGCTCTAGTGTTAGTTTAAGGAAATCTTATTCCATGTTGGAGTTTCTACCTTGTTTTGTGCATTTTGTAAGAAAGGCTGAGAACTAGAGAGAGGCTTCTGGAAGTGGGGTATGGAAGCCCTGCAGGGTTCTGAACTGATCATCCTGAGTCAATGTCATCATTACTTTGTAGCAGTATGATGGACTGACCCATAGACAGTGTTGTTATCTTGGATAACTCACGACACCTTTCATAGCGAATTTTCTCATATGCTATGTGAGAGACCTCCAAGTAGGCCTATAAGCATCATAGAGTGCTTATTTATAAAAAGCATTCTGGTGCTGGGAAATAGCTCAGTTGGTAAAGTGTTTGACATGTGAGCATAAGGATGTAAATTTGGTCCCTAGAAATCATCTTAAAAAGATAAGTATTACAAGGTAGCATGACCTTGTAATTCTAGCACTGGGAAGCTGGAAACAGGTGGATTCCCCAAAACTCACCACTGGCCAGCCTATATATATGTGTGTGTGTGTGTGTGTGTGTGTGTGTGTGTGTGTACATGCCCACATATATGCATGTGCATGCACACACAAGCATATGAACACATGCATGCACACACACGAACACACACACACACACACACACATACACACACTTGAATGCACACATCAACAGTTTCTTGCAGTCCCATGAATTTAGCCCTTATTTACTACCACAAAGGATGAGTTGGTGAATAAGCAATCTACCTGACACAGAAACAGATGTGATCTATTGATTAGAGATTGGCCAACACAAGACTTGTGGTGCTGAAGGATGTGCTAGGTCATGATGAAGTGTCAGTTTTGAATTGTTTGAGCAAGAGCTTCTGTGCTGCTCACCACTCCAATCCACAAAGTCCCAGGATTTGTCTCTCTCTTTGGATTGGGAATGGTAATATCAACCTATGTCTTAAGTCACCTCTACTCGGTATGTGTTCATCCTAATCTCTTTCTTTAAGGACTCCAGTCTTGCTGAATTAGGGACTAGTTAAATGGCCTCATTAACTTAGCTACTACTTTAAAGGTCCTATCTCTAAAGGTTGTCATGTAATAAGATGTTTAATGTGTGAGTGCATGAATTTCTGAGGGCACAATCCAGCCTATAATATCCTTCAGTAAATGTTCTGTCAAGATCTGAATGGATGAACTCATAAGAACAACTTGGGGTTTTTTTGGTCTTATTTTTAAACAAACCCTCTTTCTTTCCTTATCTCTTCCAGATACATATAAACAGGCATGGACGATTTTTTGGGCAACATACAAATAGGAAGACACTTTTTAACAATAAAGTCAAGGCTACTGATGATTAAACCTATGATTATACACTCATCAGAAGGTCTAGTGATGGCACAAGGTTCTACCCTTCTTATGTTCCCAAGCTCTCAGGCTTGATAGTTTTCCTTTGATAGTGGAAAGGTTTCCAGGAGAGACAAGACTTTGCTCTTGACTGCTTTTTCCATACAAAAGTCCCATTTCCCATTCCTAAATGCATGTACACTTGAAAGAGTTTATTAAAAGTCCTTTAGTGTTAGGGACTCCAAAAGACAATGGCAGGGATGGCCATCCACTATTCCCTTCCACAGCTGGGGAGACAGAGTCATCAACACAGCTTCCCTGGTATGAACTCTTTTTACTTTTTTCCTGTCTTTTTTATTCACTCCAGGGCACATTATCCATCCGTCACTCCCCAGAGTCTTCTTTCTCTTCCTGTGTCATCTGTCCTCCATGCCCATCAGCTTTGCCTGTGTGAGCCTATGTACCTGCACATAAGAACTCCCTCAGCTTACTGAATTAACCCATGTATCTGCCATGGTCTGCCACTCACTGAGCTGCTATCCTGTGCTGACCACTGGGCTTTGCCCTCTCTCTGCCCATGTGATCTCACTTCATTCTGTATTTCTCTATACTTTTTGCATGCTCATAACATCACAGAAAACCAGGGCTTTGCATGGTCAGATGATTGGCCCCAGAGCAGAGAGAAAGAAAAGAATCGATAAAACCAAGATTCAAAGCTGAGTAGACTGGCTGGCCCTGGTATAGACTGTGCTTCCTGACAGCCTGTTACAAAACTTACAAACAAACTGGACCAGATTCCATGTTTCCTCACATTTCTCAGAACTTCTGGCAAGTCAATGAGCATCCTTTAAAATAGTCAACTATGCAACGTTTTGCACATTTGTGGACAGCTCCTATCTCTGAATGTCTAGTCTTTGGTTCATTCTAATTATTTGTGATAAGAGATTTGCTCCGCAGAACCTTCCCTATCCTGTCCAACTTCAAGCAGTCATCACAAGGATTCAGGACTTTTCAAACCATGTCCTTTCTAAGACCAGAGGCAGCCCATGATGTCACTCATTAAAGACTCTTGAAGACAGTTGGTGGAGTACCCCTTTCCCTTTATAAACTGCAAAGCTTCACTCCAGCGAGCCACACCTCACTAGCAGTATATCATGGTAGATTTTCTTAGTATACTTTAGGCATCATAGCCACCCTGAATATTTTCACTCAATCTGTCGCTTCCCTCAACAGGAAGTACTGCCTACCCCTAGGAGTAATTGCTGGCCAACAAATTCCTGTGCTTGGATGTGTGCACACCTCTGGGAGTCAGGTGTGTTCTTGCCAGCTGAACGTGGCTGTAAATTATGTTGTGCTTTCTGTCAGCTCTCTGACACTAAAATCATATTTGCTGTCAGAGGTGACAGGGGCCACGATGATGATGTATTGAAGCATTATAGAGAGACTGGGGGACAGACAGGGTAGGCTCCTCTTGCAGGCCTGCTGACACCTGTGTGTGGCCTGCATAGTCTAGTCACATTCTGCCTGAAAGAGTCATAAGAGAGCTTCTACGTCATCCCAGGATTGCAAGCATGGCTATCTCCCATTGAAGTCTCTTAATAGGTTTCAGATGTTGACTGAACTCTACCTCTTAATTGTATTGTGTGACAAAATGCAAAATCCATCTCCTAATTACTTTCAAGCACCGGGTTCTAAAGCATTTTGACTGCATTCAAGCGGCTAATTTGAACTCACAGACAACAAGCTTTATTTTCTCCAAATGACTGATCATTTCTTGCCATTGTCCCGGTGATCTTCCCTCACCTGCCACCAGATGTCTCTTTCCTTTTTTTCCACCTTCTTTAGAAAGTAAGGTGAAGGAGCTTCTCCCAGGTGAGATGCTCAGCTCTGTGCTCTGGCTCTGCCCACCCCTTAGCAACCAACCAGTCTTTGTAGCCTTTCCTCTCTATTTCCTGGTTTCTTACTCTGTAAGCCTGGTGCTGGCTTCTAAGACACTGTCACTGGAAATGCGTCATTCTATCAGCCACTTAATAGCCCTCATCAGGGCTGACGATCACTCCTATACTTGATCTCTATCTTCACAGCACCCAGGGCAAATATGGGTGAGCCAGAGAAATGAGCTGATGCGGTCTCTTTTTTGTTGTAGCTCACAGTGAGCTATGGGTCTTTGTTTTTGAATGATGTGTATATTGGGCATTTGGCCTTGCATTTGAAAGGCCATGTGGTCAGAATTCTCTTGCTTGTAATTTGATAATTTATGACTGCTGTTCCTTGGATCCTGAATCATCTTGTCTTTGAGTTTGTGTTTTGTAAACGAAGTCTAATGGAACAATGGTGGATTCACTGTGCACTTGAAGCCTTGATCAGCATCATGTTACTATCTCTGGCCTTCCTCCTTCTTCTGAGCAGGATTTTAGCTGCCCGATTTTAAGTTCTGTGACACAATATACTCTGATCAGCCTTCACACCCCTTTCCCTCTTATTTCTTCTTGACCACTACTTTTTTTCCAGCTAAGTCTTATCAGGAGACCCACATCTTTCTGCTGCCCTCATAGGACCTGTTATGGACATAGAGTGGGCAGAGGACAAGTGTATGCCACTCTCCCAACTGTGGACCAAGTCTTCAAACACATAAGCCTATGGAGACCATTTTTATTCAAACCACCATGTGTGTGTTTGTGTATGTGTCAATAGAAATGCAACCTTCCCTTAAGCATATCACAAGATAGTTGCAGCTAGCAAATAGGAAAGGGGAGACAAAACAGGCTTTGATTTAGGGTTGATGCATGTGAACCTTTGGTATAGCTCAGTAACATTGAAATGGTTATGGCTCAATGTATGAAATGGCATAAGAGCTCCATGGTGGTGTAGCTTATTACCAGAACTCAAGAGACAATGTTGGTGAATATTTCACAAGGATTCTGCTTATTATAATGTATTTTACAGACATTAATAATCTTGATTTTTACAAACCCAGTGTGATAGACATTTAGGGGTATCTCAGTAACAGTGTATTTAACGTACACAAATCCCACTGTCTCAGTTTCCCGGCACCTCTATAACAAGAGCTTAAAGAACAAAAGCCATTGTCTCACAGTTCCGGTGACTGAAAAGTCCAAAATCAAAGTGTCCGCAGGATTGATTTCTCTGTGGGCTGCCAGGGAGCATTTGTAGCAAGCTCCTCACTAACTTTTAGTGTCCTCAAGCTTGTTAGCATACAGATGGCTCTTCCCAGTGTCTTCATACAACCCTTTCTCTAGAAGACCATAAGTCTGGGCCCAAATCAGGACACTAGTCACATTGGATCAGGGCCCACCATAATGACCCTGCTTTAGCTTGGTTGCCTCTGTAAAGTCCTTCTATCCAATTAAGGTCATGTTCTGAAGAACTGGGTGTACTTGACCCATAAGCCTTTTTTGAGAGGCACACGGTTTAATTCATTGCAAAGTGTATGCCCTCCATAAGGAAGGGAGAAAAGTAGAGGGAGATGAAGTTGCCTCTATAAAGTCCTTCCATCCAATTAAGGTCATGTTCTGAAGTACTGGGTGTACTTGACCCATAAACCTTTTTTTTTTTTTTTTGAGAGCTACACAGTTTAATTCATTGCAAAGTGTATGCCCTACATAAAGAAGAGAGGAAAGCAGAGGGAGATGAAGTAGTGAGACTTCCTCAGCCATCTTCCACTGGAGGTATGGCCCACATGAGCATGGTGACGTAGACAGTATAAACTTTCTCCTCTTCCTTTTTACGTTTCATCTCCACGTGCCTGCTAAAGTGTGAGCTTCTTACACTTTAATGTTTAGCCTGGCCCCTGAAGACGAGGTAGTCGATTTCCCTGTGCATAGGCTGAAGAGGCTCTACTCTGTGTGGTAAGAGATCCCCAACTGAGCACTGTGACGTGGGAGACCAGCATTGAGCTGGGTCACATTAAGGTTGTATTGCTTTTTGTTAACTTGCATTGCTGTTTCTAGATAATGTCCTACTTTATGGTCCAACTTGACCTGGAATTCACTGTGTAGTCAGTGTAATGGCTCTTCCTGGCTGTCGACTTGACTACATTTAGATTTAACTAAAACCTGAACGGCTGGGCACATCTGTGAGGGATTTTCTTTCAATTAACTCATTTAAAGTGGGGAGACCTACTTCTAATCTGGATCTTCAAGGGGGGGGGGTAAAAGGCACTTTTAATCCAGACCTTTTGAGATGGGAAGATCTGCCTTTAGTCTGGACCATACCTTCTGCTGTCAGCCTATATAAAGGACATGGAAGAAGGAAGCTTGCTTTCTTTTTCTTCTTACTCTCACTAGCAAGTTCATTCCTTCTCTGGCTTTAGACCCTACTTCTTTGGGATTCTGGTGTATACTGAAGACCAGCTGGAACATCCAGCCTGTGGGCTGAACAACTACTAGAGTCTTGGACCTTCCATTGGTAGACAGTTATTGTTGAACTAGTTAGACCACAGCCATTCTAACAAATCTCCCATCCCTTTTTCCCTGTCTTCTATATAGTATCTTTTAGTTTTCTTAACATCATTTCCACTTTATTTCAGATTCATGAATGGTTCATAGGTGTGCACATCTGAGTGCTGACTTCAAATGTATGTGTTTGATGAAGCAACAGCTCATACCTAAGTAACAGCCACTTACTGAGCCCTCTCACATAGTCCTAACCTTCTGGAGTCCACAGGGCTCATCTTGCATTTGTGATTCTTTTTCAACATATGTGCTTAGAATTCAAAGGGAACAGAATTGGCAGGGGATTGATTTCTTATCTTTTGAAAACTAGAAGAGAGGAAACCCAGAAGTGTCTGACTGAGCAGGTTGGACAAGAATCTATCAGGATAGTCTTAGCCAGAGGCAAACATTAGCCACAAATAACTATTCCCCCTTCCAAACAGTCCCCCTTGGGCTAGAGAGAAAGCTCAGAGGTTAAGAACACATACTGGTATTGATGAGGACTTGAATTTGGTTTCTAGTGCCTATATTCACAACATGGCTGGTTTATAACCACCTATAACCCCAGCTCCAAGGAATCTGATACACTCTTTTGGTCCTTGAGAGAACTCCCCTCCTCCCAAATGTGACACACACACACACACTCACACACACACACAATTAATGCACCAATAATGAAACATAAATCTTATGAAAAAGAACATCCCTATTGTTACTCCACATACCCATCAGCTTTGGCATCTGAAGAAGCTGAAGGCTACCACTTTGTCTTGTTTCTCTCCCTCCCTCTACAAAATAAGGGCAATGCCAAGAGCCAGGGTTGCAGCACGATGAAGCTTTGACCTTAAGATCAGAAAACTGATGCCTAGCCTTGAACCACCAGCTGAGATGGCTTTAGAACTGGTTCCCTCTTCTGTGCACGAGGACAGTCAACCATATCATCTCCAGAGTGGTTGTGAGAATGAAATAAAAGGAAAATAAGGCAGGTGTGATTTTTTTTTGTGTGCATCCTAAGAGTTAAAGAGATCAAGTTCATTAATAACAGAATGCTGATAGCGGTGGCCAGTCACAGGCTGCTTTGGCTTGTGTACACAACAATTGCAACCAGCCTTTCCGGAGGGAGGCGAATGCTCCAGACATATTGTCCCCAGAAACTGGTCTTGGGAACATGGATATCAGATCCCCTGAAGATTCCTGGAGCCGGATACTCACTGGTTCTTTCCTGTGGCAGTAGAATTAGCAACTAAATCACAAGTGTCAATCAAAATCTTAAAAACCAGTTGCACATAGGTGGGTGTGAGGGCCCCTGTGGCCCACCTAGAGACAGCACTTTGCTACCTCACCTTATCCCAGAGCCCTGTTTTCCTTTCTCTGCTCCTTTCTATGGTCAACATGAGAAAATAACTGAGCTGAAAGGTGGGGAAGGGGGGAAGGCAAAAGGCATCTGAGGATTCTCGGTTTCGCGAAGTCTTCTTCAGTGACACATCCCCTCACCCTGAGGGGTAGGGAAGTGACGAGGCTTTAGAGAATCAACTGGAGAGTTGCGAGACCCGGGCATCGTTTCCCTGTGCCATTAAGGAGGGGAGAACCTTGGAGGAAAATGTCAGGAAGGCAGAAGGACGGTACCCGAAATTCCTAGGGTTCTGGGACAGATTGGACAAATTGCCCGTGGGCAACAGGCATGATGACAAACAGTTGGGTTTCAGTTGTCAACTAGGGAGGGTGATCAAATTAAAGAGCCCATTTCTCTCATCTCAGAATCCCCTCTGTGACCCCTCTATTGCCCAACCAGTGTGACTATGTCATGGGAGATGTTAGTGGGGAATCAGTGTTTGTAGAGAAGGCTATGACAGCTCCAGGAGAGCCCCAATGTATCAGAAGACCCAGCAGAAGAGAAGGAAGGGGCAAAGGAAAGACCAACATCAATGGGAAGGCCCAAAGAAACAAGACACCCTTCTGTCTAAGGCCAAGATACTCAGGGGCTGAGGGGAACAGAGATAGGGACAAACTAGATATGAGAGTCGGCTTTTGACCCGGATTGACATGGAGTCAATGAGACTTTTTAAGCAACTCTGTCCTAGTTAGGGTTTCCCTTGCTGCAATGAAACACCGTGACCAAAAGCAACTTGGGAAGGAAAAGATCTTCTTACAAGTCTTAGGCGACATTCCACCACAGAGGATAGTCAGAGCAGAACTCAAGGCAGGAACCTGGAGATAAGAACTTAGGAAAAAACCATGGAGGAGAGGGGTTTACTAGCTGGCCCAGCCTGCTTTCTTTTATACTTTAGAGCCATCTGTTCATGTCTTAGTTAGGGTTCTCTAGAGTCACAGAACTTATGGTAGTCTCTATGTAGTGAAGGGATTTATTGATGACTTACAGTTTGTAGTCCAACTCCCAACAATCAACTCCCAACAACAGTCACGACAGCAGCTGTGAATGGAAGTCCAAGGATCCAGCAATTGCTCAGTCCCACAAGGCAAGCAGGTGAAGCAGAGAGAGCCTTCCTTCTTCCAATGTCTTTATATAGGTCTCCAGCAAAAAGTGTGGCCCAGGTTAAAGGTGTGTGCCACCACACCTTTAACCCTGGATGACCTTGAACTCATAGAGCTTTCTATGTTAATCCTATGGGATTCGTAGCCACTATTCTTCAAGGTCTCCATGCCAAGATTCAGGTCAGAAACTTGTATCTCTCAGCCTCCAGATTAGGGCCACAGGTGAGCCTTCTAATTCTGGATTGCAATTCATTTTAGACGTAGTCAAGTTGACAACCAGGAATAGCCACTACAGCTCAGAATGGAATCACTCAAAGTCAGCTAGAAATGTCCCCATTAACCTTAAATCAAGAAAATGTCTGCAGGCAATCTGATGGGGGAACCTTCTCGATTAAGGTTGTCTTTTTTTCAGATGACTCTAGCATGTGTCCAGTTGATAAAATGAACAAACAAACAAAAACAAGAAAGTGAAAACCAAAACCAAACAAACAAAACACGTGCCACCACTACCACCACCACCAAAACCAAAACCAACCCCATCCCAAGAACCCCTCCCCAACTGGAAAGCCGTGCTTGGGCGTGAATATCTACAAGAGAGTGTGGGAAGAGGATGGGCAAGATTGAGAAGAGGGAGGAGCTAGGCCTGGGTACAGCTGTTGTTGTGGGATGAATCATGTACCCCAGCATTCATAGGCTGCAAGTCTAATCTTCCGCACCTACCTCAGAATGTGACTATTCGGAAACTAGGCTGTTTCTCGTGAAATTATGAATCCATGTCTGATGAATATGAAAATTATTTTTATCCAAACCAAGGTAATTAGAAACCCAGAGGGGAAAAAAACCATGAAGCAGAGCCTTTTCTAAATCCTTCAGGGGCACGGGAACTCTGTTGACATTTTGATTTTAGATTTCTGGCTTTTGGGAATGTTGGATAATAAATTCTGTTGTTCTAAGTTACCCAAGCTACGCTGTGAAGAGCTGTGAGTCTGAAATGCTCTACAAGGACTTCCCTGTTTAAGCCACAGCTATGCCTTTTTCCTCCCAATTGACTCTCTTCCCTGAAGCACACTCACTGAGGTGGACCCCTCTGGTTATCAGTATTCCTGGGAGGATGTTCAACTCTCAGCCACCAGCAGCCAACATTTGGTGCCAGAGATGAGAGAATGAGGGAGAGAAGGGAAAATACCCAGTCCATGTGCAACTTTTCAGAGGGTTCTAGGTCTGAACACTCAAGATAAATAGCATTTTGATGAGAAGTTGAAAACATTAACATTAACCTAACCCCGTATGACAAGGGTCTCTCAACATTGTCTATACCTGAGGCTAGGAATGCTGATGCTTTCAGTTGTTGTTGGCTACTGTGTATCTCATCATGTCATGGTTTCCTGCTACTGGATACAAGAGTGCCTTGGTCCCAAGGCAGCCATATTAGTCCCATATCAGAGTGCCCACTTCACTGAGTTATGTTTAACTCTTGGAGGTCAGACCCCACATCCTAAATGTTTATCCACTGTCTTCACTGTCTGGAGGAATCCTGAGGAAGTATTTCCAGGGAAAGAAATGAGAGAAGCAACTGAGGAACCCATCACAAGAGCGGAAGGGTGGGATCATGCCTATGTTGCAAAATTAAACCTTCTTGCTATTCTTTGCTGTGTAACTACCAGTAGGGCTTCAAACAGTTGGAATTTGTGCAGCACTCGGGTCTGTGTCTATGGGCATTTGAATGCATCTTGACCTGAACTAGGGAAGAAAGAATCCTGCCTGGGCTGCTGAGTAAATTACCATGCCACCACTACAATAGTCCAATCTAAGTCATGATATCCAAGGACAGAGGGGTTTGCTTGATCCCTCTTTCCCATCAATCTTGCCTTTTGAGCAATATAGAGCTTGTGCCTGGATATGTTACCAGTTGTTTTAATGACAAATATGGTAGGTTTTATGTCTCTGGTGCTGAATCTTTGAACTCAAGGCCAATAGGCTCCAGGCTAGGACGGATGGATGGATGGGCTCTTTACATTGACCTCTGGCCTTCATCCAAAAGCCAGCACCCCCAAGGCCACCTGAGTAATTCCCTCCTCTCCTTCCATGCCTTGATTTCTGCACATCCCCCATTAACTGACAGAACCTAAAACAAGAGACAGTCTTTCTTCACCAAGCTATGATAAATTCCTAGCTTTGCAGATTTCAGGTGATAGCCTTGCTTTAGTTGTCTCTGCCAATGAGGGTCCCTACACATGACAAATGGCTCCTCCTCTAACTGTTTAACAGCACTGTTTTGCAGGCAATGCCTTGGGATGGCGCTGCCCCTGGGTTGATCATTTCCGATGGCTGAGAATCATCAGGAGGTCCCAGTAACTCCTTTACCTGCTAGAAGATGGACTCTGAATCTTTACTTTGTGCTCCAAGAGCCCCTGGCCTTCTCAGTGAACATAGCACCAGAGGTTATCTGCTTCCTTCCCAGAAAGCCTAAATGTGGCAATATTAGCATGTAGATTTTTTTTATATACTTTATGATCAAAAATCTAATGTCAGGTTTTCTTTTCCCAGAGAGCCATCCATTCCCACTCCACTCCATGTCCAAGTTGTCAGAACCATAATTTATTCATACTTTTGACCTCCAGGGAGGACAATATCCAAAGGGTCAGGGAGTGTTATTGGATGTCAGGAGGAAAATTCACTGCCCCAGCTCCCTTTACAGTGCTACATTTAATCAGGCTCGAATGAGTGTGGCTGAGGTCTCCCTGCTATAATTACCCCTGAAGGGTGACCCCCTCCTCATTAGTGATTATTCAGTATTTACACATTTCCCAACGTCCTGGTTGCTTACACCATGGAAGACTGGTGTAGCTTGCTTGACTTTCTCCATAAGCTGCTAGATGTCTGATTTCTGTTTCTTTGTTTGACTCTCCATCATGACCTCCCCTGGGTAGCAGCAAGGAAAGATCCACAAAGCATGCAACTGTGGGTTGGTTTGTGTCATTTGTGTGGGTGCTTTCACAGTCACTCAACTGCGGGTTATTCTTCAAAAGGCTCACAGTAAAGCTCCTTTCCTCTGGATGTCAAGGCTCAGGCAAATTCGAAGTATAACGATTTTCTGAGAACTGTGGAGAGAGAGGTCGTGGTGGAGGGGGGGGGGGGCTGAAGGAACAATTAATCAATGCTAAATAATAACAATAGTTATTCTCTGACTCGTGGGCAGAATAAATCCTTCATTTCTGACCTACAACAGATTTAGCTCAGATGTGTGCAGCAAAGCCTGGAGGTTCATTAGAATTCTTACCAAGTAAGTTCATTAAAATTCTTACCAAGTGTGTTCCGCATGTTTTCCAGAGGGTTCTATTTTTACAGTCATTTTAGACAGCCTGGATTGAGTTCTGGAAAATCCCCACTGTGTTCCAATTGTGTTTTCTCCCTCCACCCACCCCCATGGCTGCCCAGATCCTAATTCATTGAGACAAGGAGTAAGCATCAGGTCCTGGGTTTCAGACTCAGGCAGACCTGTGTCTGTGTTCAGGCCCCGCCCCTGGGTAACCTTAATTACATCACACAGTCTCTCAAAGCCTTAATTTCCTCCCTTACAAAATAGGAATAAGAATTGTGACTCCTCCTAGGGCTATGGAGAAGATATGTGATTCTGAATATATCTGAAATTTAAAAAACAAAAACAAAAACAAACAAACAAAAAAAAACCCCACTTTCTCTTCTGAGCTGCTGTGAGACAGAACCTGTGATGAGGAATGGATGCTTAATGAGTTCTTCTGGGATGAAATCAGGGGTCCTTGTCTGTGTTCCTGCTTCCTAGGAATGTAGAGGCTTCCCTGGAAAGGACAGGAGAGGCACTGACAATTGGGGTTGGGAAAGGGGCGGAGCTAGAGAAAAAAAAAAGGTAAGTAAAACGAGAGTTGTGTGAGGAGCATCCTTCCTATGACCCTTTCCCCCAAATTTACTCAAACTCTGAAACATTAAAAACTGTGTTTCATGCACCTCGATCCTGACCTGGCAGCCTTTGATCCTAGAGATGATGGGAAACAAAGAGGGAAGGCCACAGAGGTCCTTCAAAGGACTCAGGCTTTAAAAGGTGGCAGGTAAGCTGTGACGGAGGGCTGTCATTCCGTGCAGTGTCATTCCCTCAGTTAGGGCTCAGAACAGTGCAACTTTTCAACAGCATGCAGTAGACAATTGCTATGTCCAATGTTACCATGATCTCTTTGCCCAGATGAGCTGCACAAATCTCTCAATAAAACCAAGACTGTGGGAGCACTGTGAGCTTGGGAGGGACTGACAGTACATGGGTAGCAGTAGTTCCTGAGGGATGGGCCATTAAGAAACGGACTCTACAATGAATTCTCATATCTTCTTACCCAGACAGAGCTTGGGTGGTCTTATATACCTTATATACATACATGCATGTGTGTAGGTCTTCTCACTAAGTTTACTTTTTAATTCAATTAAAAACTATTGCACCTGTAATAGCTTCTGGAAGCCCGAGGAGAGAACGGCTGCTCTCCCTTGATGTTTTGTATCTAGAAAGTAGAGCAAAAGCCTTTTCCTCCTAGTTTCCTGTCTGCGATGTCACCTTGCCTGATGTTCTAGATCTAGCTCACGTGATGTTCCCAATCTTTCAGCCACGCCTGAAGGGTGCCTCTTGGTTCCATGTGGTTACTTCAGCTGGAGGGGCCCTTCTGGTGGCATATGACATTTTCTACAGGGCACAATGACAAGAGTAAACCTGTGATGTTCACAAAGCATGCACCTAGGACCTTCATAGGCACCTGGCTCACAATTCTCACTCATCACCGTGGGTAATGACTTCCATGCCACCTTAATAGAAGTCTCAAAAACTGTCCTGTCTTCCTTTTCACTTCCCTCCCCTGTTTAAACACTTGTTTCCCAGTGGTAGCCATTTTAGTTTTCCAAAGCAACAGCTCCCTGCACTGGAGCTACAGCATCAGCTAGTGCTGTCTGACAGAACTTCCTGTAGTGGCAGGAATCTTGTAAGCTGTGCTGTCCAAGGGCAACAGACGTTACTGAGTACCCACAAGTGGCTAGTACAGTTGACTTTATAATATTATCTAATTTTGATTACTTAATATTTAATTAAAATAGCTCCATCTGACTTTTACCTACCACCCTCACCTCTCAGGCAGAGACACTGACAAGCAGAAGAACCTGCTTGATGCACATGGGTGGTGTCTCACTCCTCGCTGCACAGCCTGTTTCTATAGACATAGGCTTAGAGGGTATGTAACCAAACACATAGCTCATCAGAATTCCGACTTAGCTCACAGTGAAGAAAGAAGGAAGCACAAATCCTGACATAGGTGTTTTTAAGCTTTATCTTTAGTACCATTACTTTAGGTAAATACATTTTAAAATTTCTGAATTCCCCCCTCCCCCAAGCAAAAACCCTCAGGAGAGTGCCTTTCAAAGATTATGTGGGTAATTAATATTGGAAGAAGAAATGAGTGGGGATTATTATGAAACTAAGCAACAATTTCCAGAGACTATGCTACCACTGTGGATTTTAAAAACAGGTGGTATTTGTGGGGAGGACATCAGGAGATGGGGAAGAATTCATTCAATAAGTACAAAGCGAAAGGAGCCACCTGGTAATTTGTGATCTCAATCTCTTCTCCTTTACAGCGATGAATAAAGATCTGTTGAAACCCTAATCCTCATCATTCCAGAATACAGCTTTCTTGGCTTCATCCCACATGTTTGGATGAGGTTTTCCTGGCACAGGAGAGATGGCCTGGGATGCGATGCCCCAAAGCATGTCACCCAAGTATGCTTACTTACTACTGGGGACTTGGGGTCTAGCACAAGCGTGGTCCTCAAGGTTTTCTAGGATGAGAAATGAACAAATCAAGACAAAAGGGCTCATGGGACTCCTCTCCTCCCCGGGGATCTATAGGCAGTTAACAACTTCTGGAGAAGGAACATATATTTTCTCTAATGCTGTAAGCCATTGGCAAGCTACCCATGCTCCTAAACACATCCTACCCATGCCTCTAAACAGCCCTCGTGAAACTTATTGGGACGTATGCATGTATACATGCACATGCACACACACACACACACACACACACACACACATACACACACACACGTATGCACACACAGGCATACACACACAGTCATGGGAACACTACACAGTAATGAGTAAATATGACCAAAACATGCTATGTGAAAGAAATACTGAATCAAGGATGTATATGGAGCTGGTAGAATGTAGGACAGAATCCTGGGTCCGTGCCCTGTGTGCTACCTGATGCTTATTAGGGACGGGTACCTGAAGCGCCTGACTGTGCCTATCGGGTATTGTTTCTGTCCTTTGCATCTCAGACAAACGAGGGGGCAGGCTGGGCTGAGGCCCCTGGGATCTGCTACTGACTTCACAGCTCTGAGTCTCCACTTTCCATTTGCTGGCTGGTAGGAGGGACAAGTCAAAGCTGTATTTCAAGGATGGGGGCATGGCTGCTCCAAGGACAGCATGGAATATGGTGAGACTTAGTATGTTTGGTACATTTGCTGCCGCCTAGAGAAGGTCTGAACATCCCTAAAGACCTTGAGTGGACAATGACCCACCAAATGATGGTCAGGTAGCCCCTCCACTGAGAACAGGAAAGCCTCAACAGAAATAAGGAGCAAGAACAGCCTCCTCTGAACTCGATGGTTGTCCAGTAGCTTCTAAACTCGATGGTCCCTCAGTCTCCCTCAATTGCTGACTCAAACCCTTCATATCTCCATCTTGTGCACTGGGCTTGCTCAGGATGCATTTCAATCAGATATGAGCAGGGTTTTCATGTGCAGTTTTCTGTTCATCTTTGTGAAAATTTTCAGCTTCACTATGCATTATTTCCCTGGTTGACCACCTCCAGGAAGAGGAATGGTAGCTGGGAGGCCTTCACCAAGAAACAGAAGGCTGAACAAGGAGGTGATTACTCCAGGCTGCCTGCCATCGGCCTTCTGCAACCCCCACAGAAATGGTGATTTCAGTTTAACCTGGACGGCAGACTGCAAAGCTGCTCATCTGTCCTCTCCTCCCATGGCTTCCTGCTCCTGATCTCTGACCATCTGTGGTAGGGCCCATGGGCGGCTCTCGTCCTTGAGTTCATCCTGGATGAACAGCCAGGCTCTGTGAGATAGAGCTGTTGCCTCCCTCTTCCTCCACAGGAATATTTATGGGTTCAATTTCTACAATTTACATCTTTCATTTGATATTCCAGCTTTCTTTCCCTAAGGCTTCCAGTGTTATTCATGTCAGAAGGGACGTCTTATTTCCCAAATGTCTTTTGCATTATTAGTTTCATTTATTATTTTTATGTTTTTCTATTGGGTCTACATACATATTATTTCCCTCAGATAACCCAAGCAGCTAGCAATGAACTGGGGGTTAGCAGTTTTCAGCAGAGACTATGCATGTAAAATGATCCCCAAATAGCTTCTCTACTAGCCCCAAAATGTCCGTGTAGATCCTGTCATGCTATCAACTCCATTCTTGTCTGTTCAGGACAGTAAGGACTTCAAAGGGCAAAAGTCAAGTTTTACCTTCTCTGAGAGCTGAAAAGCCCTTCTTTTACCCCCATTTGGCTTTGACGCTCCCCAGGATCTGAGAAACACCACTGTGCATAGATGCATACAGATATTTGTGGCAGTGCTACCCACAACAGACAAGTTATCGGATCAACCTAGGTGTTCATACACAAAGCAATGGATAAAAGCAATAAATGTCACACACATGCAAACACACACACACGCACATACATGCATTTACTCATCCATGAAGAAGAATGAAATTGCATTGTTTGCAGAAAATTGGATTCTACTGGAGATCATCAAATTAAATGCATTAAATCATACTCAGAAAGACAAATATTATGTTCTCTTTCATCTACAAATCCTAGGTTTTATATGGATATTTGAAATTATGTGATATATAATATATATTACATATGTTATATATGACATGAAACTAAAATCAAAAGTGCATAGAGGAAGAAGTGCGACTGGTGGGTGGTAGGAAGGGAGAAAAGGGAGAGGGGAGTGAAGCATCAGGAGCGAACATGGTCAAAGTACATTTTATACTTGGATGAAACTGCTGTTATGCAATCCAGTTCTATGTATAATGAATATATGCAAATGAAAAAAAGTTGGTCGTTTTAGAGTAGATCAGCAAACTGATTTCTTCTGGCCCTTTTTGAGGTCACATCTTGTAGCGATAGTCATCATGGGCCTCATGTCACTCTCAGGCACAACTCTTAGACAAAAGCCACTTTTCTGTATTTGTATTTATTAGACAAGTAGTGGATTGCCATGAGAGTAAACAGACTCTCACTTGGGCTGGTAAGGGTCTATGTTGTCTGTCCCTTGAAGGAGTTCTGTTTGGGGGCAGGAAGATTGTGGAGGTCCTCCATGTCCTGTGCTCGGGTGACTCGGAAGCATCACAGTGCTTCAGTAGTTGCTGAACTATGAGGACTCACTGGGAAGTCTGTTGTCCAGCCACCTGTATGTCCTCTGCCTTGCCCCGTGTATTGTATTAAGGATCCCAATGCTTGTGGCATCTACTTCACCATTACACCTCTCTCCATCTGCTTTTTAGAAGAGTGACAAAGTGTTAGCATCACTGACATATAGGGCCTGAGTAGGCAGTGTGCTCCTGAACTGGGGACAGATCTATGCATCAGATGCTTCATTGATAGCCCTCCTGCTACTTGGCCTGATCACAATGTCTTCTTCAAAATACCCTTGCCCTGTGAGGGAGTAAAGTATTGAGGGAGCTACGCATAAGCCCGTGTTTCCATAGAAGCCCTGGCTCACTTGGAGGTGCCTCTGTCTCATCTTTGAGTGGGCTCAGTTTCATGGACCACAATACTCAAAAGGCTACAGATGCTAAAGTACCCCCAGAATATTTTGAAGGCTATATATGACTAAAAATTGTATCTGGCAGACACTTGGTGCTCAGTAAGAGGTCTGCAAAGTCCATGTGAGGAAGTTCCTAAATATGAATGGACACACCCTGTCTTAGTTGGTATTTCGATTGCTGCAATGAAACTCCATGACCAAAAGCAGGAAATGGGGAGGAAAAGGTTTATTCCACCTTTTATCCAGCTGTCCACCATTGAAGGAAGTCAGGACAGTCACTCAAATAGGTCAGGAACTGGGATGCAGATGCTGATGCAGAGGCTATGGAGGGATGCTGGCTTGATTAGTCTACTTTCTTGTAATACTCAGGACCACCAGCCCAGGGATGGTACTACCCACAATTGTCTAAGCCTCCCACCATCAATTGCTTATTAAGAAAATGCCTCACAGCCAGATCTTATGGAGCATTTTCTCAACTGAGGTTGTCTCCTTCCAGTACCTATAGCTAGTGTAAAGATGATATAAAACTGTTCAGCTGAGCCCCAAGTGCTTTCTCATTCAGTATTTTGTTTTTAGAAGCTTAGTTGATTAAAAAAAAAGACTAAAGTTTTGTATTATATGCCATCTTTTCAGAGACTACTTTTTGGAAGTTAATTGCATTTCTATTACTCAAGTGAAAACAATGAAAAATTACCTGTTATTAACTGAATACACAACTTAGGTCAAGTCAGAAATGTTCGTTTCCCAGGTGATAACAAATTAGTAATAACTGAAAAGAGGAGGTAGGGTTTTTAAATATATATTTGCTTTGAAAAATATTCTGCATGGATTTTTAATGTCCGTTTGGACTCAGATTTCTGTTGAAGCTTACCAATGTGTTTCTATATTTATTACCTCACACTCAATGAATAGCAAGTCTCTGAAACACACAGTCTAATGTTATGACTGTAATGTTATTACCATTCTGTCTACTATGGGGTCTTGCAGTCATTTCTTAAATTAGAAAATGCTCAGTGTTCTATTAACCTTTTGTCTGCTGCACCATCCTTCATTGTACCACTGCCTGAAATGGCAAGCCCTGTATTAAAAGGGGCAGATGGTACTGTGATCCACCTCAAGTCCTCTGGCATTAAAGAGATGAAATATCATCTTTTCATTAAAAAAATATGAGGCAGTTTGTCATACCCATGGATGCTTGAACTATCTCTAATCTCTTTGTTCTAAGACACAAGATATAATTCCCAACACACAACATCCTTCAACCAACCTAGGTGTTCTGTTCCCATGAGAAGAGCTTCTCACAGAAACAGAAACGTGCTAGATGTCTGTGGTCTGCTCTCTTTCTTACTTTCAAATCTTAGAGGAATCTTTCCTGAGTGAGCTATCAGTCATGGTACCAACGTTCATGCCAGCTCAGGAGATGAGCAGGGCTATGTATCAAAACCCAGCCTCATTGTTAACTTTGGAGTATGAGGTGCCAGTCATCAAGGATCAATAATATGACTTTGGATTTCCAGAACACTTAAGAATTCCTTTTATTTTCCACTCCAAAATGAGCACATGGGAGAAGTACCAAGGACAGTTCTTTTGAAACTGTACCTTGCTAAGGTTGACTTGAGTGTAGGAGTGTGTTGGGCTGTGACAGTGTTAAACTCTCTATCAAACTGCACCTGATAGATCTCTGTGGAACTTTCTAGACAACTATAGGTGTGGCCTGATCCAATGGAAGAGAGTGAAATATTCTAGTTTTCCTGTTCTACGCCTTCCCCACCTAAGAGTCACAGATATCCCAGTCAAGATCGACTGATGGGGTGGGCAGGATCAGCTTCTCATCCAACACAGCAAACATTTATAGTACCATAGTGATTGGCATTGGGTTTTGGCATCACCTGTGACTTCTGTGAAGTGATTCTTTCCTTCATCTCCAAATGAAGACATTTCCCAGGCTATTCATTTAGCTTTTCCAAACTTTACTATTTTTTTCTTTGTGGAAGAGACAAAATTGCCATGCCACTGACTTCTTTGGGTCAGCTATTGTAGGACATGGTTTGGTGCAACAGTTGATAGAGATACCATAAGATGTTTAAGTTCTAGCTCCATTGAACACTAGCTCTATACATCTATTAAGTTGGGTATAACAGAATTCACTTCATGAGGAAGGGAGTTAGAGAGAAGGGCAGGAGGCCAAGCAAGGGTAACAAGGTTTGAATATGATTTGGAAATACGTTATGTACACAAAAAGTTATGTCATAATGAACTCATGTATAATTAATAAATTCTAATTAAAAGAATTCATCTCATGAAGTTAGTGTGAGGGCTTAATGAGATTACTGTGGAAATGCTCAGTCTATCATATAGTTATGCTCAATTAAGAGCATCTACTATCATTTTCAGTTGTTGAGATCATGCATCTGCTTCCTTAACACTTTGGGACTCCCTTGAAGTAGATCTTTAATGATTTGTTAATGATGGAGGTAGAAGTTCAGTGGGAAAGCTGGGAAGCTGTGGAGCTATGGACCTCACACTGAGACCTAAGGCTTTCAGAATGCACTTTCCACCATCACTGTTTTAGTTTTTCCTTCCGCCTCCCGCCTCACGCTTCCTGCCTGGATGCTCAGCAGATGGCACCTGTCAAAATGAGTCTCTGCCCGTGAAGCTCACACTTCACTTGCTCCATGTTTGATCTTCCTTTATATCTCTGCTCCATCCCAACTGCTCATTATGCTAATTACCTTATTCTTTTCAGCTTCCTCAGGGCTCAGTTCCATCAGCCTTACTGCATTCCTGTAAAAATATTCATGGATGCACTTCTTTGCTTATTGTTCTGAGATGGGATTTTATTACACAGCCAGGGTCTATGTAGTCCAGCCTGACTTAAACATGCAATATTCCTGTCTCAGCCTGAGTGCTATGATTACATATGTGTGTTCCCATACCAACCTATTTAATCGTGTTCTTGCCCAATATTTTCCATCTAGTGTCCTGCTCAGTGGTATGCTGGAACTAACTCTTACCAGTTCACACAGGCTAGTTGTTATAATTTCATAAAAAGTTTAAGACAGTTGACAACACACCGATAGTATGATAATCAGCTATGTAGGGGAATATTTGCCCTCTGAATATCTCCCAATTCCAGAAATGAGAGTGTAACTTCTGTATCTGGGGAGTCTTTTATGATTTATATAGCACATCACTGTTACCACTTTAACATTCCCAATTTCTTTTTCCTTTCCAAACCAAAGTTCTTGAAAAAGTGATACACTTCTCCATCTCCTTTCTCACTACTACCCAAGACAAAACAAAACAAAACAAAACTTAGCACCAAGGTCAGAAATGGTCTCAGTCCATCTGAGCTCAGGTTCTGACCTTGTCTTCTGCATAAACATGTTTCTGGCTGTTGTGATCTGTTGTCTCTCTGGTCACTCATTGTCATTCCTCAGGGTTCTGAAGTCTGGTCCTTATGCCACTTTAGATTCACATAACAGATGCAATCTGTGCTTCATTCCCTCATCCCTCTTAGACTGAGCTCCTACAAAGATAACTAAGCATGCCCCCACTGGCTTTTCTATATTCTCTGTCTGTCTATCCCCTCTTTTTCACTCCATTTCTTGGTATTACCTGCCAGCTAAGCTGCCAGCATCAGTCCTTATGTCTCAGATATTTTGAGGTGGGGAATCACAGAGTAGAATACTTTAAGTTGAACTTTCAAATGTTATATTTGTCCTGAATGTAACAGATTCAAGACCTGTAGTATTTATAGACCAGTATTGTAAAGATAACACATCTTACTATCCATAGACCAGGGTCATCTAAAGACCAATATAATCTTGAATCTAATATATTGTTTTCTCTGTCTGTTCTTCCTTCTCTGAATGAGTATGGATCAATATACCCTAGCACAAGTCATCTATGCTCCAAGCTAGAAATCTTCAGATTTTTGTCTTTTACTTCACCTATACCATCAAATTGTTCAAGTCATCTAAATTTGGAATGGCTCTTGGGTCAATTCTTTACTTTTTGGATAAACTGATAAAAATCCTGAACTCACCAGAGATCTTTTTTCTTTCTACAAAGAAACCATGCAAGATTTCATGCAAGCTTTGCCCTTGACCACACACACACACACACACACACACACACACACACACACACACACAGTAGCCTGGTAGGTTTGCATGCACAGATGTTCTCAAAACACTGAGGAAAAGTCTTTTCTGTACAAGTAGGTCTGTACACTGTGACTATAACAGTCTGTTTTCTCAGGAAGCAGCGACTGTGTCATAAGGCAGAATCTCAGGAATTATGGAAAGCTTTGTTTGTGAAATATCAACCAACTGAAGAGCTAGTAATTGGACATGATAAGATCTGTAGCCCAATGAGGTTTGTTTAGTTTTGAATTAGGACCCATTTTATGAGCTTCTGGGTCCTTCTAGGTGGGGCAATAGGTAGATGCTTGCTTCCGATGTTCCACTGCTATTTCCAGTGCTGCTCAATAGAAAATGTCTCCTCTGGAAAAAAAAATCATCAGTGAAGAATGGCACTCATTCCTCCCGAGACAATGATATTCTCTCTCTCTTCGAAGAATTTGATATTAACATTCAAGATTGACTGCTCCCAGGACTGGCTTTAATGTAGAACCATCAGCAAATGTAAATTGCTTTGGCTTTTGGGACTACCGTTTTGAGACAGTGGTCAAGGTTTGACTCTGCAGGCATCAGAAAAGATAGTCGATGCTGTGTGTTGTGGCACACACTCGGGAGACCAGCACTCCACAAAAGGGATGCAGACTCGTCCAGTATGGACTGCATGACAAGACCCTGTCTTTAGAAAAAAAAGATTTACTTGAAAAAAGATGGGGGGGGAATACAAGTGGAACCCCTACTCATGGATGTGCTGAGTTACTGTTGGACATTAGAAATTATAATTTGATACATGTTCTTTCACACTTTCTTCTACATCTATGTCCCCCTTTTCAATGACACATATCTACAAATACAATTTCTGGGTCCAGAAAATATTCACATATAAAATGTTTTTAAATGCATTTTGACAAATGATCCTCAAAAATATTTGTATCATTTTTTTTATTCCCACTTAGTATATGTCCGGTCCATTCTCATAGTCTCTAGATACTACATTTTAGAGATAAACAAACCTTCTAAAGTATGCCTGTTCAATCCATGGAACAATGACCAGATTTCATTTATAACAAGAGAAATGCAAATTAAAATTATCCTAAAGTTTACCTTCCCTTCACCCACAGATAAAGTACTGTTGCGAGTACGCATGTGGAGTCAGTTGGTAAAGCCTTTGTGGAAGGTAGTTTTGTAGCAGCTTTCTGAATTAAGAATGTATTCCTGGTCCTGGTCATTTTACTCTTTGGAGTCAATGTAAACCCTTAATCATTTCAGAATTTACTATTATTTCCTGCATGAAGCCAAGATGCATCCTTTCTTTCTATCCAATGGCAATTAAGTTGCTCTAAAGTCTCCAGTGACTAGGATATCTATCCCCACTTGCTGTTGGAGAATGAGTGTTTCTTACTCTCAAGTCTGTTTCTGTACTTTGGATTTTGTACTTCCATCAATCTGTCTGCCTCGATTTCACCAGGACCAGACCAGCACACACTAAGAAGCCTCTATGAGCTGAGAACCTTGGGCTTACACATAACCTCTATCAAGACTCTTGGGCGTGAACTTCTCTTTTTGCATCTACGTCTCAGGTTTTAATGAGTACTCTCTTATGGAAGCGTTTGCTTCCCATGTCATGTCTGAAGGGCGTATCAGCATCACTAATTGGTGAGCTCTTTGAGTCGGGGCAGAGTCTTACATTTCCCATACTTCTCACTGGTGCCTAACATCAACAAGAGCCCGGCGGCATCAGCAAGCAGCTACAGAACGAATGAAGAACCTGTGAAACTCCAGTTTGGCCATTCAAAAGCACCTTTGTATTATTTTTTACAATCCTGTGTCCATTCTTACCCTTTCCCTATTTGTCACCAAAATGAAAATAATAATCCCAATGTCATAAGGAGACCATGAAAAGTAAAGTAAAAGATACTCCTAAGCTTTTCTAGTACAGACCTGGTATGGGGAATGCCTCTGTAAAACAACTCATTCATTCATATACTCAAGAGCCATGCTAATGGGGTATATATAAAAGCTGTCATTGACTCATTCTTTTCTCCATGATCACAAATTTTCACACGTAGAATTATCTTCTTCTTTAATAGCTTTTTGATCTGGCGACTACATATCCCTACTAATTGGTTCCAGATGACTTAAAGCAAGATAGGATCCAAAATGTCCTTAATCCAAACTCCCAAGGATAATGTTCAGATGTGTATTATATATCCATATGTCTATAATATATGTATAGATAGATTCCCTCTCTCTCTCCCTCTCCCTCTTCCCTCCCTCTCTCTCTCTCTCTCTCTCTCTACACACACACACACACACACACACACACACATACACACACACACACATACACACACACACACACGTGTCTGTGTATGGCTTTACGTGTTGTATGTGTATAAGTTCACTTGTGTTTATGTGTACATACACATATGCGTTTATACATGTGTGTGTATATTCTTCTTCATTTTCAGAAGAAACCACAGAGTACATATTCTAAAGACCCAGAGACAGAGTTCAAGGTGTGATCAGGTAATTTGTCCATGTCATCCATCCTCTTTCCCCACCCTACTCTTTTTTCTGATTTCTTCTTCTCCCACACTTTCTGCTTTCTCCAGGAGACATAGAGTTGTTATATCTGTGACAGTTTCCAGAGACTGAAAGATGAGCTGCTAGTCAAATTTCCTTTCTTCCTCCATAAGCATGATAGACCATATTAGCTTGAGAGGGATGGCAAACACAATGGGTAATGGGTGTAAATATGAGAATGGAGAGCTTGCTAGGAAACTGTCTGCTCCCACACCAGACTTTCCACCATTCTTCTCCTGCAGCCTGATTCTATATGACTGTCTATTTTCTCTCTAGATGAAGAATTCTCCAAGAGAAAGAATTGTAGCTGAAATATAGTGGACACTCAGCATGCACTTGCTTCATGTTCCTTAATAGTGAATGAACACCAAGTGTATTCTGTTGGCTAATAGTTGTGTTTTCTACAATACTAATATGTTCCTATCACTCAGGCCTTGTGGGACACAGGCAAGTGTATGTTGCAACCCCTAAATGGACTGATAGACATGTTCTTGGGTATCAGCGCAGCTGTTCCTGGCTTCTGTCTCTTCTCTAAAACAGCCCCATGAAGCATTTCATCTGGCTTCTAGTACCAGTGAAGAAGTTGTAGGTCTTTAATGGAGTATCCTCATTCCTGTCCCCCAGATAAGTAATGTTCCTTTTCCCATGCTATTTAGAGTACTTCAACAGTACTTCAAGGGTGGGGATCTCAGGAGAAGATCCAAGGTGATTAGAATAAGCCAAAGGAGAGAAAATCCTGCTGCTTCTAGCTACGTGCCTCTGCTTTTTTTTTTTTTTTTTTTTTTTTTTTTTACATTTTCTTTTTTTTTTTTGGTTAGATATTTTCTTTATTTACATTTCAAATGTTATCCCCTTTCCTGGTTTCCCCTCCAAAAAAACCCCCTATTCCATCCCCTCTCTCCTTGCCCACCAACCCACCCTCTCCAGCTTCCTGGCCCTGGCATTCCCTTACATTGGGGCATAAAGCCTTCACAGAACCAAGGGCCTCTCCTCCCATTGATGTCCCACAAGGCCATCATCTGCTACATATGCAGCTGGAGCCATGAGTCCCACCATGTGTACTCTTTGGTGGATGGTTTAGTACCTGGGAGCTCTGCGGGTACTGGTTAGTTCATATTGTTGTTCCTCCTATGGGGCTGCAAACCCCCTCAGCTCCTTGGGTCCTGAAGCTCGGAATACCCAAGATACAATCCACAAACCACAAGAAATTCAAGAAGGAAGACAAAAGTGTAGATACTTCAATCCCTCTTAGAAGGGGGAACAAAATACCCATGGAAGGAGTTGCAGAGACCAAGTATGGAACAGAGACTGAAGGAATGACAATCCAAAGACTGCCCCACCTGGGGAACCTTCCCATATTCAATCACCAAACCCAGGCATTATCATGGATGCCAACAAGTGTTTGCTGACACAAGCTTGTTATAGCTGTCTCCTGAGAGGCTTTGCCAGTGCCCGACTAATACAGAAGTGGATGCTCACAGCCATCCATTAGACCGAGCACAGGGTCCCCAATGAAAATGACACTGCTTTTTAAGTCACCTTTAAAGTGATGCAGGGGCCCATTCCAAAAATTTGCCACATGTGGGATTCTAAGAATAGTTCTGAGCATGAAGCTGACATTTGATAAATATATCAGTGTTTAAATTACACCAAGTTGTGTGTCAATAGCTATGATGGAGTAACTGAATGGAGAGGGTAGCAGTTGAGGCCTTACCTTTCTGATTCTGGAAATCCTGATAGTTTAATGATAAGACCTTACTTGGGTTCCTTCAGGCATCGGGGGTTGAGTGGGGTGGGATAATTTAATGTACGTGTTTCTTTTCCAAGTCTGTAATCACAGTACACACAAGTTCTCAACTCTATCAGTGAGTGAGAGAGACTGTTTGGAACCTCTTGTGGTTTTGGATCTGAACAAGGTTCTGGAGATAGAATGATTTTCCTATTGATCATATAGTGCTCATCGATTGAACACCTACTGTCTGCCAGGGGATACAAAGATGAATTACATATAAATCCCATCCCCTGAGGAGTTCCCAACCTCAGGGAAGGGAGAAGTCAGGTCTTTGAGGTAATAAGAGAGGATGCTTCAAAGCTGCTCAGGATGGAAGCTGAACCCAAAGAAGGAGAGGATCCTGGAAGAGCAGTGGGGAAAACAAAACAAAACAAACAAACAAATGAAAACAAAAACATGTACTGGAGACTGAGTAGGTTGGCCTGGATAGAAAAGTGAATGTATGCACCAGGAGACCAGGTTGGGTTCACAGGCCAAGCCTTGAATGCCAAGACAAGAAGTCTGGAGTAGATTATGAACCACAAAAAGCTTTTGAGCAGAGAAATAATCCTGAATACCACATCTCTACAACTTCCACGTTAGTCCTTTCTGATTATGAGATCACACTAAAACACTAGCTGGCCCTCACTGGAGACTTCTTACACACACACACACACACACACACACACACACACACACACACACACCACCTAGGCCTAAATCAGGTCTACTCAAGGCCAGTTTCCTTGGATCTTTTGTGACTGATAATCTCTACTTTAATTTGGGCAACACAAGAGGCAAATGGAAACCAAAGAACAAAATATGAAGTCACATGATGTCAGATCTGGAGCAGGGCAAGTTTCCTGGCCACAAGGGTTGGGACTGATCTAGACAGCATATCTCCCTCAGAGCCTGGGAGCTGTGTAAAGAGCTAACTATGTAGACAGGTAGGAGACAGCAAGCCAACCTGGCAACCCACTTACACTGGCCAGGCAAGATTAACCTTCAACTTCAAGGAAATCAGAAAGAAGGGCAGAAGGAACCCTGAAATTTTTTTTCTTTCCAATTCTGGATTTCTTTCCAGTTTGAAAAAAAAATCTACTCTTCAAAATATGTGAACCCATAACACACTCAAGAAGAATTTTTTGCCAGTTGATGTATCATCCCCTTTATTTAAAATGATGAAAGAGAGAAAATGTTTTTCAAAGTAGTATCATTTATCTCATGATAATCAATAAAAACGTCACAAACTAATGTATTAAAGAAAAGGTTTAACTTCAAACAGAGCAAAAAACGCAGGCGTCTTAGAAATATCTCCAGGCTCTGAGGAGGAGACAATGGCCCACTCACTTTGACCCTGTTTAAGTAAAGTGTGCTTTGTCATTTTAACTTTCTAGACTCCCTTTCTCACCTTCCTAGGCAGCCGAGAGCTAAGAAAGCATCGGGCCACCAGCTTTTATTTTGTTAACACTAAATTACCCACTGTTACCTATCATTGACCTTCATTAGCGCCAAGCGACTGCCCAACCTCCGTCTTCCACCTGTGCAGGGAAGCCAGCCATGCCGCTTTGAATTCCTGGATTCCTAAGCTAGCGAACCAGGGGACCTCAGGCTACAGCGAGTTCATCTGTGGTTTCCATGGCTGTGCAAGGTAAATATTGTTTACTCACGATCTCTCCATCCTGCTTGGCAGAGAGGAGGTGTGCAGAACAAAGCACCCCTTCCGTTCTCTGCCTACACAACCCAGTAGCATGTGGGAGAGGCAATCCCAGAGTCGGCCGAGAGAACGGCTTCGGAGTACTTTTCCATTTTCCAAAGTTTCTGACCCAGTTTAGCATGCAGATGCACCACATAAAGTGAGCTCACCAGAGCACCATGGGTTTGCCTTTCCAAAGAAGGCAGTTAAAACACGGAGGGAAATCTGACTTCCTCAACGCTTAAGGGACAGAGTTGTGTTATTTTAGGAATAACAGATCTTTAACGTGGGTGTAGCATTACCTAGAGGTCCTGGCATCTTTCTAATCATGATCTGAGGGGCTTGAGCCTACCTTCAGTTGAGCATCTTACTTTCTAAGATGTCTGAGTACCTGCATGCCTGGTGTGTCCACACTGCTGTTCAGTACACAATGGTGAGGCAGATCTCATTCTCTCTCCATCCTTTCATCCCGTTTTCTCCCTCCCCTTACCTCTTTCTCCTTCCTTTCTTTCTTTCCTCCACACTGTGTTTCATTTCCTCTCTGTCTCTCACTATCTTTCTCTGTGTGACTCTCTTTCTGTCTTTATCTTCTCTCTTCCTCTCCCCCTCTCCCTCCCTCCCTCCCCCCCCCCCCCTCCCCCCCTCCCCCCCTCCCTCCCTTCCTCCCTCTCCCTCCCTCCTTCCCTCTCCCTTCCTTCTTCCCTCCCTCCCCCCTCTCTTTCTGTCTTTCCCCTAACCCCTGTCCCTAAGCAGCACCTAACCATCTTCCTAGAAGAGCTAAGCCTTAAAGAGGACTACACACAGTGAATTCTGATGGGAATCAATAGGATGCTTTACCAGGCCCTGGGGTAATATCCTCTTTTGCCCACTAGAATGTAAATCGCATGAGAGTAGAACTTAGCAACAAAAACTGTGTTTTTCCAGAACACAGTTCTCCAGACACAGTGGTAATTGCAAAGTATCTATTAAATGAATGAAGGAATTGTCTCAACACTCTGATATCATTAATCATCATTATGTTCATTATAAGGAGAAGCCAGATGCACTTTAGAAAGATTGATTAATTAATATCTTCAGTCTTCCAGTGAAATTGTTGTAAAATCTGAATTCTAATTCAGATCTGTATGAGCTCAGAGTCATGGCCATACAGGAGAGAATTCAGTGAACCTCAGAGGTTTTATGAGGCTCTACTGTTTCTAGTAGTTTTCCATCTGCCCAAGGCTACATATACCAAACCATTAGAACACGTGGTTTGTGTCATTTCTCTTTCTCTTGCGCCCAGCTCACTTACCGACCAGTCATACATTTAACTTTGTGATGGGATCACAGATGACCTTCAAACTAACTAACATATTAGTTCATTTTGATGTTGAAAATGCTTTGGAAATCAGAGAAAGCATTCTCAAAACAAGTGCCACGTTGTTACCTTGGCTTGACTCTCTCACCCTTCCCTAGGAGAAATCTGTATGTCCCTGATGTGAAGACAAAACTCCATACATTTTTTTAACAAGTGATATTTTCACGGAGAACCCTGGAAGGGTTGTACGAGATTGGGTCTCTCTTGAACTCTGTGTGTGCTGCATGCAGCTTCCTGCCTGCCGAGGCCAATAGCCAATGGAATTAAAGTTCAGGCATGTATTCATACTTTGTCTTTGTTAGGATTCCTGTCTCTGCAAAGAGATACCATGACCGCAGCAACTCCTACAAAGGAAAGCACTTCATTGGGGCTTGCTTACAGGTTCAGAGGTAACTGCTTTCCTTTGTCAGCATGGAGGGAGGCAGGGTGGTGTGCAGGCAGATGCTGGATAGGTAGCTGAGAGTTCTACATCTGGTTCTGCAAGAAGGGAGAGTGAGCCACGAATCATGATTTGAGCTTCTGAAAACTCAAAGCCCATTCATCCCCAGTGACAGCCTTCCTCCAACAAGGACACACTGACTCCAAAAGGGCTTTGTAGCATCCTAATCCTTTTGAATAATGTCACTCCCTATGAGGCTATAGAGGTCCCTCCCACTCAAACCACCACAGTCATAAATCAGTCCTTGGAGATTCTGTGATATCCTTTTCTAGTTCCCTTTCTCATCTTTCTTTTTCTTTGGCCTTCTCCCCCTCTTTTCTCTTCTTTCGCTCTCCTCCTATTTCTTCTTATTTCACAAACTGTGGTTTCCTTAAATGATCTATGTCTGAGCAGATGTCTGTGGGGCAATTGAAATGATTGAGGGTGGGAGACTGTGGGAGAAGATTGCTTTTAACCTTTTTCTAAGCTGCAGTCTCTGGTCGTTTGCTCCGTAGGAGGACCATGAAGAATCTGCTGGGCTAGAACACAAGGATCTTCAGTCAGTTTGTCATCTATAAGAAGGGGGTTGGATTATTCCTCACTCTGTTGGGTTGAAAATAACAAAGATGGGCTCTGCTCACCAAGACATTGATGTGGTTATGTAAATGGCAGGAGTAGAATCTAGACACTATGGCACAACTGTAATCAAAAGTATATAAGTTACCATGGGAGTATCCAAAATGAGGATGCCAGAGGGCACTTGCTAAGTCTTGTCTTTTGAAGATTCCTAAATACATAGTCTTCTCAGATATTTGTCATTGTTGACTGGATCCTTCAGTCATTCTTGGGTCTCGAGGATCATGTTAGGCATGGAGGTAGGACAATAAGATGCCCAGATCATGTCACTATAAAGTGACAAGACTTTTTAAAGGTCCAGGGAATCAGAGAGGCCAGCTTGACCCTTTTTGTAGACTAACACAAACAGCTCCAAGCATTTTAACCACTCACATGTTAGGTCCACAGAGTGGTCATCTCCCTTACATTCAAAAGCTTAATGAGGATAATGGAGTAGGATTGGATGCATGGCAAAGAAACTGGCAAACTCTCAGAAGGTATTGGAGACAGGTAATGGGAAGGCAGGGTTAGAGATTTCAGAAGGGGCTTGTGTCACTGATCTGGGAAATTTGGATTGGAATTCCATGTCCCATCTCCTAGGTTTTGACAGAAAATAAAATTCTCTACCAGAAGGTTAGAGGGAAGGAGGATTCTCTACCATCTTCATCACCCCCTTCTCACATGGATCACTCTTTGTAAGAGACAAGTCTAACAAAGGCCACGCCTTTATGGGGAAGCCATCTTTTTTTTTTTTTTTTTTTTTTAACAATGGCAGCTACTACTCTCTCTGAATTTTGAAGCCTGCTTTCTCATCTTATTAACTCTTTCAGTCCTAAGGGTAAATTCTCTTTCTGCTGCACTAAAGATGAGATTCTTTATCATTCCTTGATGGACTCCTTAATCTTGCTCGTATTTGCTGAGTGTCTTTGCTCAGCTCTCCTCTATATACCTGGATGGAGTGTGCCACCTGGGACCTGACCAGGCTGTTCCTGATATCACACCTCTACCTATCTGATACTGAATGGATCTATAAAGTCATATAGACTTGCTCAGAATGGATGCTTTAGCATTTTCATGTCTTATTTTTATCCAACCCTCCCCCACCACCACCACCACCAAAACCCTACGGCATAAACAGAAGGTCCTACAACAAACAGATCAAGTTCCAACATCTAGATAGTTCAGGGTGTCATTTTTGGTCTTATTAATATTAGATCCTAATGAAAGAAGGGGTGATTCACCTTTGTCTTGGGGTTCTCTCTGAGGTAGGAACTTAATATAGCCACCAGAGCTTTCACTTTACCTGTTGCTATCCCTCCTCACTATGCTTCAGAATAGAAAATGTTGTACCCAGCCAGTAACAGCCTTTGGTTCTCACTAACGAAGTGTGATCTATGTGGATATGGAGCTTCCATTTCGATGTCCAGGATCTGCAAATACATAATGCATCACAGCACATTGTCTGTTAGGAGTTACCGGAAGCTCAGTTCATCCAGGCTCACTGTGCCACGCAGAAAGGGGCTGCAGTAGCAATCAATGGGCTTTCCATGGTCCCTGACAATCTCCTAGCTCTTATTTTACTGGTTTGATTTTGCTTATACCGTCCCAGCTGTGATTATCAATACGTACAGTGAAGCTACTCCTGACTCTGACTGTAGCAACAATAATAAGATTGGCACATCGAGAGGGTAATCTGCCTGTTTCCCACAAAGCTATAATCTCTGGGTTAAAGGGGATGCATGAGAGAGCTGAAAGGAGGTAGGAAGAGAGAGAGAGGAGGAGGGGCACACTCCAGGAGCAATAGCCAGCTTGGTGGCAGTCAGCAGTGAAGCTCATCTCCCGGTACCAGCTCGCTTAGCACATCTATCCGTGAAGTCAGACTCTCACGCACAGACTGAACATATCATTCTAGCTGTTCCCTGTCACCCCTTAAATCCTTTAAATACAGTCAGATAAAACCAGCTAGCTGCCGGATAAATTAACATGTTCAGGCAATTATAGAGGCTTTTATGATAATTCAAGCACAAGAGGCTTAAACACGAGTCTGGAGGAGGAAAAGGAATAGAGAATGAATTTCAGGGTCTCTGACTCTTTTCTTTTCTTTTTCTTTTTCTTTCTTCCTTAATTTCTGTTTTCTTTTTTCTTTTTTTTTTTTTTTTTTTTTGCCTTAAAGTAAGAAGGGAAATATATTATGAGGGAAATTGGGGTGAGGGTAGACATGATATCACCAACTCATTTGCAGTTCCTAAGTTGTTCTGAAATGCCACTTTAAGTCCATCAAACACGTTTCTCTACGCATTTAAATTATTCTTATCTTCTTGTCTGTTCCTCTTATAATGACTCAAAGCATCTAGGTTTATAAGACTCCTAACTGTAGACACTGCTGGCCACTAGATTGTCTTTGGATTTGAAAGACCATCAAGGGTCCGGGAGTTAACAAGCACACGATTAGTCCCAGGAGAACTGAGGAGTCCAACCAGATGAGGTAAAGGAGGCATGCAGAATCCAATCAGTTACTTTATTAATATCTCTATAAGTTGCACAGTCCTAGCAGAGGGGAATAAAAACAAATAAAATACAGTGGAAATAGAGTAGCAACCAGATTGTTGAGCCCCGTCAAGTATGTGACTATTCAAGGAGAAGTTAAGAGTGTCTCTGAAACATGAGCTAAGAGTGGATGAACTTGCAAGCACAGGTGAGCACAGAGCCATGTCACCGTTCCAATCCCTGAGGGTTTTCCTTGGGAGGGGGATAAAAGACATGGTTCATTCTGAAGCATATATAAGTAAATATAGCCTGGGAACATAAATGTAGGTCTCCCCTAAGACAATGTCTTAACATAGATGCAATTTTATGAAGTCTTATAGTTTTACAGAACGAAGGAAGTCATAAATCAAGACAAGTTTAAAATATGTTGGTGGGTACGTCAGAGAAACTGGTACAGTGAGACAGGAGGAGCTTTCTCAAAGGCTCGAGATGCTATCTGATGACATTCCTAGTTTGGGGATTATTGGAAACTAGTGGTCTGCTAAGTTAGTAGATTCCAAAAGGTCTCTGAGTATTAGTCACAAGATGTGAGTTCCAATACAGAGATAGGAAAGGAATGGCTACCCAAGGGGCTAAAGCTAGCACAAGTAAGGTGATTAACCTCTGGACTTCACAACATTCCCACCTCTCCTCTGGACCTGCAATATTCCCACCTCTCCACACCACTATGGTTCTAATCAGTCAACCAGTCTCCATAGACACAGCTACTTTCCACCAGTCTTTGAGTTTTAAAAACCATATTATAACTATAAAGGTGACATTCACATGTATGCAGGAGTTAGTTGCATCCAAGAATTTGGTTAAATTAAATTAAATTATCATTAATATGCCTGCTCATCCAGGACACCTCAACTATTTGAGAAAGAAGTAAATCTGGAAAAATAACCCTCAAATTCTTTTAATATGCTAACGAACCAAGCAGAGCACTTGCTGCTTAGGAATGAGGTTCTAAGATCAGGATCCAAGCACTCACAGAAAACTAAGCCCAAGTGGAGACAGGTAGATCTCAGGGGTGGGGGGTGGGGGGGCTCCTTGGTCAGCCAATCAAGCTGAGGTGAACTCCAGGCTGACTGGGAGACTGAATCAGAGAAAGTAAGACACAAGTGACGCTAATGCCAACCAGCAGGGTGCACATGGGTACACACACACACACACACACACACACACACACACACACACCCCATTACTTTACTGTTTAACTTCTAAATGGTAGTGGAAGGCATTCTGCTGAGTCAGCGGTCCCTTAGTACCTTTGCCTGTATCAAGGGAGTGTTGACTATGAAAACAACACAACAAATGCAAGTAACCACTTAAAGACTTCCTGCACCATAGTAGGAACTCACTGAATGAGACCATGATTTTAGTAACAAATTTAAGATTTTATTTCTGAAATCATCTTTCCTACACTCAAAAGCCCCCTCCCGACATCATCAAAGATCCCGCGGGCAAGTGTAGCAGAGGTACTTTTGAACGTTGTGCCCAGGAAGGATAAGAGCTCTGTTAATCTAAATCCCCTTGTTCCTCCCTCTTCTTAGGAACATGGCATTAATTACTCTCATCTCTCTGGGCTGGTTGAATTGACATCAAACGAAGGGCAAAGGAGGTTGCTCCATGCTCTGATGTAGCTCCATCTGTGAGAGAGGACATCTCTTACTTGAACGCATTTTCCTTTTGCATTTGGTTTTTAAGACAGTTTGGTGACTAAGATAAAAAATGATGTCAAAGACTGGTGTGGGTGTTGGGAAAGGGGAAAACTTCTGCTGGGAGTGAAAGTTGGTGCAACCACTGTGGAAATTAGTGCCAAGTGTGGAACCAGGGGAAAAGGGAGAAGTGGAGAGAGGGGAAACTGTTGTCAGTATGTATTGAATGAGAGAACAATCTATATTTAAAAACTACAAAGTAATCCAGCAATACCACTCTTAGTAATATACTCAGAGGACTCTGTATCCTATTACTAAGATACTTGCAGATCCCTGTCCATTGCTTCTGATGAACGACAATGAAAATGTATGCCCTTGCCAAATGGGAAACTATTGAACTGACCCTTGGTATGACAACCACACTCCAGTGCATGGACACACAAATCGAACTCAGTAGGTTTTTGATAAAATGAGGACACAAAGTTGAGTAGGTAGGCAAAGGGAAATTTGAAGAGACAGGGTGGATCTGAGACGAATTGGAGAGAATAAATATAATCTGAATACATCATATGAAATTCTCAAAGAATTAATGAAAAAGGTTTATACTGAACATTTCCAAATATACTTAGTCATTAAAGAAGATATGAAAAATTTGCCTTCAGTAATAGAAATCTGAATAGTTCATTCTAAGCCTCTCACTCAGAACTAGAGAACCTTGACATAATCTAAAATATATCCAATTAAACAGAGCATTGAAGCATCATGATACCAAGACTGAGGAAAACCTCTGTTACATATATAGCGGGAGCCATGGGTCCCTCGGTGTGTACTCCTTGGTTGGTGGTTTAGACCATGGGAGCACTGGTTGGTTGATATTGTTGTTCTTCCTATGGGGTTGCAAACCCTTTCAGCTCCTTCAGTCCTTTCTCTAACTCCTCCATTAGGGACCCCGTGATCAGTTCAGTGGTTCAGCATCTGCCTCTGTATATGTCAGGCTCTGACAGAGCCTCACAGGAGACAGCTGTATCAGGCTCCTGTCAGCAGGCACTTCATTAGTCACAAATAGTATAAAATATCTTGGTGTGACTCTAACCAAGCACGTGAAAGATCCAAATGATAAGAACTTCAAGTCTCTGAAGAAAGAAATCAAAGAAGATCTCAAAAGATGGAAGGATCTCCCATGCTCATGTATTGGCAAGATTAATATAGTAAAAATAGCCATCTTGCCAAAAACAATCTACAGATTCAATGCAATCCTCATCAAAATTCCAACTCAATTCTTCATAGAGTTAGGAAAAGCAATTTGCAAATTCATTTGGAATAACAAAAAATTCAGGATATTGAAAACTATTCTCAACAATAAAAGAACTTCTAGGGGGAAATCATCATTCCTGATCTCAAACTGTACTACAGAGCAGTAGTGATAAAAACTGCATGGTATTGGTACAGAGACAGGCAGGAAGATCAGTGGAATAGAATTGAAGACCCAGAAATGAACCCACATACCTATGATCACTTGATATTTGACAAAGGAGCTAAAACCATCCAGTGTAAAAAAAGACAGCATTTTTAACAAATGGTGCTGGTTCAACTGACGGTCAGCATGTAGAAGAATGCAAATCAATCCATTCTTATCTCCTTGTACAAAGCTCAGTCCAAGTGGATCAAGGACCTCTACATAAAACCAGATACACTGAAATTAATAGAAAAAAAGTAGGGAAGAGCCTGGAGCACATGGGCAAAGGGGAAAATTTCCTGAACAGAACACCAATAGCTTATGCTCTAAGATTAAGAACTGACAAATGGGACCTCATGAAATTGCAAAGCTTCTGTAAGGCAAAGGACACTGTCAATAGGACAAAACAGCAACCAACAGATTAGGAAAAGATCTTTACCAATTCTACATCTGATAGAGGGCTAATATTCAATGTATATAAAGAACTCAAGAAATTAGACTCCAGAGAATCAAATAACCCTACTAAAAATGGGGTACAGAGCTAAACAAAGAATTCTCAACTGAGGGAACTCGAATGGTCGAGAAGCGCCTAAAGAAATGTTCAACATCCTTAGTCATCAGGGAAATACAAATCAAAACAAGACTTTTTAAAGACATGCAATTTAAATTTCCTAAGATAATACATAGTACATGCAGTGAATTATTATAGGTAGAGAAAATAGAGAGATAATTTGAGCTATGAACCATGTAAACTTCCATAATGACTGGACTGGCAAGATATGCCCATGGATACAATAGTGGCATGAATATCATGCTCCATAGGAGAATATATATGTCTGGTACTATAAATCTTGCCCAGAAGTCATGGCTGGGGAGCTGATAGGTTCTGGGTACAAACTTACTACTACTATTTTAAGGGGACATAGTATCAAACTGCCCTCCAAACTTGCATCTCTCTACCTATAGATTAGTACAGCTCTCAGAATTTCATTACAGAAATTTCCTTGTACAGTGGATGGTGTTTAATGCAAAAACATACAACTGGCCAAAGTATATAGAGTAACTATCATCAGAGTGCTCAACAAAAACTGGGACCTCTTATACCCCGAATATCCCATAACTTAGAGACCATCTCAGAAGAGGGGAAGGAGAGATAACTCATTTCTATTGCTCATTGACTTAGACTTTTTCATTATATTTTACAGCACAATATTTTTTAAAATTAGAGGCACCAACAAAGTTAACTCAACCTATCTTCCACCCTGATCCAATGAGTACTAATATGTGCTTCATTTCTTTGTTTCCTCTGTGTGTGTGTGTGCTATTACTTCATAACTCACATATCAGCAAAAATATAACAAAGCAACTTTTTACATAACTGCAATGCCAATATTGAGTCTCACAGAGCCTACAATAATTATTTCATATAATCCAATGTTTGTGCCTTTATTAAGTGATTTAATGTGACTTTATTTAAAAATGTTTATTTATTTATTTTAGGGGAGTCCATGTACACTATAGGACAGATGTGAAGACCACATGACAATGCAAAGGAGCCCATTCTCTCCTTTCACCATGTGGGCTAAAGGGATCAAACTCAGGTTGTCATAGTTGGCTACAAGTGCCATTACCTGCTGAGCCATCTCATTGACCCATTTGTGTGACTTTTTAAAGACTAATGCAATAGTTTTCATATGTTTCTGAAAAGGTCTCTATTGGAGAGACTTAGGCCCTAGAACATTCCTAGAGGCTACTCTGTAATCCATATAAATATCTAGGAGAAATATACATCCAGCAGTTCCAACTTTCAGAGCTTAGACTGCAGAAAAGACAAAATAAGTATGGTAAATGAGTGTAGGTCCATAGTGCGCCACTGTGAACCAGGAAGAACACTTGATAATGGCACAAAAGTTCTAAACATCCCAAATTATTGGATCTTAAATGAAAACATATATCCCAGCAATGTAATAACCTGAATATATAATTATCATGGAGATGTTTGTAATATAATAGTCACTAAAACAGACTGTGACACAACTTATACAACATTATCCCACTTTGTAGCATATGTCAGCATAAATGTGTGCAATGTGAATTGATGCATGCATGGCATCTGAAAGACAGACTTCAACAATAATGGTAAATTGTGTTGAATAGTCAAAGGGATTTTTAAAACCTCTTTGTTTATGTGTACTTTCTATTTTTTTTAGGATTGTTACCTTCAAATAGAATATACCAACACAAACCACTTATATTGGGATATATGTACACACACACACATATGATCATGGCAGTAGCTAATACTTTTGTTATGTAACAAGTGATATGATTGAATCTTATTCCAAATGTAAGAAACAAATACTGTTCTTATTTCTATTTTACATTGAGGAAATTGGATAAATTTGCAATTCACACACACACACACACACACACACACACACGCACACACATTTTCAATGTTCTTCCTCACCCTGTTGATACCTGATTTTCTTGACTGTGTAACTTGATTGGGGAAATAAAATAGGATGATGTAGTCCACCTCCTAGTGAAAATTCTGAGTCATTAAAGATTTTGTTCTTACTGTTTAAACTTGCTCAAGGTCAGCATGGTTCAGATAATGACTGATTCCTTAACCTAGGTGTCAGAATGAAAAGCTGGAATAAGAAATGAATGTTTTATTCATCTGATAATGCCAATGTGTTTTAGGGGATTATTAGTTACTGCAACATAATTTTTCCTAAGCTGACTGTAATATACACAAAGGCAAAGTTATGCTAAATAACCTGTTTATTAAATTTACAAACTGAAATTCAAATCAGATAGTCATGTATGAGAATGTGTCCCATGAACTACCATTGTTTATTCTGTTTTGTAATTGCCTGTTTGCTCTCATAAACTGAATATCCAAGCAATGACCTTGTGGCTCAAAGATCCAGAATTTTCAGATTCATCTGTAAATTTCTTTTTATGATAAGGAAGTTCACAATCTATCATTGTTAAGAAATATGGTGGAGCTGAGAATATATTTTGGTTATACAGAGTTTGTGTAGCATGAGTAGGGTCCAAAGTTTACTTTTTAGCCCCTAATAGGAAAGGGAGAAAAAAAGATAGTGTGTAATTTACTCCATGTTTAAAGGCCTGAGAATTTGCCTAGTCTGATGATAACCAGTCTCAAAACTGAGAACCAGAAGCACTAGGTCATATTGAAGGAGAAGGGGAAAGTCTAGCTAAAGAAAATATCCGAGGGTTTCATTGCTGTGAAGAGACACTATGACCAAGGCAACTCTTATAAGGAAAACCATTTAATTGGGGCTGTCTTACAGTTTCAGAAATTTAATCCATTATCATCATGATGGGAAGCATGGCAATGTGCAGGCAGACATGGTGCTAGAGAAGAAGTTGAGAGTTCTAAGTCTTGATCTGCAGGCACCAGAAAGGGACTGTCTATCACACTGAGCATAACCTGAACATATAAGACCTGAAAGCCCTCCTTCACAGTGACATACTTCTTCCTACAAGGTCACCCCTACTCTAGTAAGGCCACACCTTCTAATAGTGCCACTTGCTATGGGCCAAGCATTGGAACACATGAGACTATGGAGGCCATACCTATTCAAACCACCATAGAAGTAAGAACACTTCCCCACTCTTTGCCTTTTTGTTCTTTCCAGATACCCAGTGGATGGCATCCACCCTCACCAAGGCTTTCCTGAGTCTTCTGATTGACATATCAAACCACATACATACTACTGCATGTGGAAACACCCTTCTCGCAGACTTAATCACACTCAGAGTTAGTGTTTTCCCAGTTTAACAGGCATCTTCTTTTTTTTTTTTTTTTTTTTTTTGGCTTACTCTAGGTCAAATTAATCCTAGAAGAAATTGCTTTATTTTTATTCCTTTATGTAATATTGACACATCTTGGTTATTATATATACAATGTCTATATAGATATACATATAGATATTCATATCCATATACATATATCTCTTCTTTTCCAAATTCCTTCCTCCCATCTTCTCTCTTTTCCCTTCAAGCCACTACTTCTTTTTTATTTGGAAAGGTACAGGCATCCTATGGATATGAAGCAGCCATGGCAGATCGAGTTAAAGTAAGGTACCTCCTATCCTATTGTGGAGAGACTAGGCAAACCCTTAGGAGGAAATGGTTCCAAGCAAAGAGACACAACTGATTCAAAGACAGTCCTTGTTCCCACTGTTTGGACTCCCATACAAATACTAAGCTACACAACTTTAACATATGTGCAGAGAACCTACATCAGTTACATGCTGTTTGTTGGTTGTTGATTTTAGTCTCTGAGAGTCCCTATGAGACCAAGTTGGTTGGCTCAGTGGGTTTTCTTGTGGTGTCCTTGAGCTATGTGTCCTACAATCCTTCTGTCTCCATTATTTTTTAAATTGACTTATATGGTTCCTTGATGTCTTTTTCTTGAGTTCCTTATATATTTTGGAAACTAGCCCTACTTGAGATGTGGAGTGGTAAAGATCGCTTCCCATTCTGTAGCCTGCCATCTTGTCCTTTGGGGCATGTATTTTGTGTTGGAGAAGCTTTTCAGTTTCATAAGGTCCTGTTTACTCATTGTCAATCTTGGTGCTTGAGGTATTGGTGCTTGTTCAGGAAACTGCCTCCTATAACAATGCATTCAAGGTTTTTCCCCACTTCTCTCTTCTATCAAGTTTAGTGTATTTGGATTTAGGTTGAAGTATTTGATCCACTTGGACTTGAGTTTTGTGATGGGCGAAAGATATGAATCTATTTGCATTCTTCTGCATGATGATATTTACTTAGATCAGCATTATTTGCTGAGGATAGTTGCTTTTCCATTGTACAACTTTGCTTCTTTGTCAAAAATCAGGTGTCCATACGTATGTGGATTTACTTCTGGGTTTTTAATTTGATTCCATTGATATATTTCTGGCCAATAGCATGGAGGTTTTATTACTATTGCTCTGTAGTACAGTTTGACTTCAGGGATGGTGACACCTCATGGAGTTCTTTTATTGTACAGGATTGTATTAGCTATCCTGAGACTTTTGGATGTCCATATGAAGTTGAAGATTGTTTTTTCAAGGTCTGTAATGTGTTATGTTGGAATTTTGATGGAAATTGCAATAGATCTATAGATTTCTTTTGGTAAGATGGCTGTTTTTACTATGTTAATGTTCTTTATCCATAAGCATGGGGGATCTTTCTATTTTCTGATGTATTCTTCAATTTCTTTCTTCAAAGACTTGATGTGTTTGTCATAGAGGTCTCTGAATTTTTGGTTAGAGCTACACCAAGACATTTTATATCACTAGTGGCTATTTTGAAGGGTGTTGTTTCTCTGATATCCTTCTCTGCCTATTTATCATTTGTTTATAGGAGGGCTAGAGATTTTGTTGAATTTAGTTTTTATACAGCCACATTGATAAAGCTATTCATCAAGTGTAGAAGTTGTCAGTAGAATTTTTGTGGTCACCCTTATATACTATTATATCACTGGCAAATAATTATTCTTTGACTCTTTTCTTTCCAAATTGTATCTCCTTCATTTCCTTTTGTTCTCTTCTTGCTATAGTTAAAACTCAAGTACCAATTTAAATATATATGGGAGGATAAACAGCATCTTCTAACCCAGTCAGGCTGACACAGAAAATTAACCATCACTGCAAAGACAACTTTCAAGCAGCATATAGATTTTAGAAGACTCCTTGTGAACCTAGGCAACTTAGCACATGGTTACCTGTTTTGCCCCTGTGGTTTAGAGATTCTAGACATTTATTTGTGTTACCAAGCCTCGGGTTTGAAACTATTTGGAGAAATGGCAATTTGTTCTTTCCATGAGATGCACAAAGTTGGGAAAGAGAAGCAGTAATTAAAGACTTGAGTGTGGCTTGCCCTGCCCAACACTAGCTGATACTTACACAACTCAATCTCTACACATCGATCTCAGGGAACATTAAGGAAGAAGAGACGGATTATAAGAGCCAGAGGACCAAGATGCCTGCCTCAAGGTAGTGCCTTCTGTATTTGGCAGAGAGTTGCATCCATGAAATATCAGAAATATGGTCACCCAAACGAGGACTGCAGAATGATAACCAGTTGGCATGCTAATCTCATAAGAAAATCTCACAAGGGTCCACCCCTAGAAGCAGAGCTACACACAGCTGATGGATGTTCACAGGGGAAGAATCAGTCCTCTCTAGGGACAGCCCTCTGATCGTTTATCCAATCCTGAGCGCGTTATGTGTAACTTTTGCTACCCTGCCTAAGCTCTGGGAATGGGCTGTGCTACCAGCCTCCACACAGTTCCCCTTGAATCCACGGATAAAAGACACACACTCAGTTGTTCAGTTTCAACTTGCCTTTTGACACAATTGTTGGGCACTTATCACCCACCTGGAAAAGCATGCCCTTATTAATAATATTCTTAGCTCCATACCTCCCACTTACTCTAACTTTAGTTGTTCAGTTACATCCCCAACCTCCTGCCTGTAGGAGCAGCCTGTGTGGCCACTCTGTTTTGAGATCACACATGGCTGGTCAACTTTTCTCCGTCAAAAGCCTGGTGAACTTTCCTCTCCTCCCTTGCTTCTCTGGATTGCCTCCTGGGACTGGAAGTCCTGTCAATTCCTTCTGCTCAGCAATTGACCCATGGCTTCTTTACTGACAGATCAAGAACTAATTGGGGGAATAGGACAGCATCAGAACCACCCCTACATGAGCAACACTCAATGGACTCAGCAGTGTCTATTTATAGGTACATATGTATATAGGCGGATAGCTGTATATATACAGACATAATTACAGAAGAAGAGGCCATGAATTCTAGAGGAGTGGGGAACATGGATGGAGTTGGGGGTTAAAGAAGTGAAATGATATAAATTTAATACTCACGTATGAAATGCTAACAAAAAGCCTTAAAAATATATTTGAAGTGTAAGAAAGGGAAATAATTTTCACCTTTGATATTACACATGAAATTTATCAGAATACAAGCATAGTTAACTGGTAGAAGCTAATGTATCTCTGAAATAAGCCATTCAATCAGTGTCCAATAAGAAAATAGAAACTAAAACACACAATAAAAATGAAATAGCTTGGTAATCTCCTTCAGTTCTACTCTTGTTGATATATTATCTGCACGCATCTTAACCTCAGGTACTTGTCCCTTCCTCTCATTCTTGTCCCTTAAAACACAAGCAAACTTTTTCCCTCTCTCTATCTAGCCCTCTCTCCCTCCCCTCTCTCACTTACACTCACACACACACACACACACACACACACACACACATACACACACACACAGGGACCTTGCACATTATAACCATTCTAAAATTGTTTGATTTAATTGTCTTTAGATGTAAGAGTGTAGTTAGAGCTGTGACATTCTAAGGCTGACCAACTTTGGTGGCATGTTAGCCAAGCTCCTTCAACTTACAAATGATGGAACTGACTTTCCCTGGCTCATATCTGCATGATTTACTTAGACACCTCGAATGCAAAGTCGAGCCTCATTCTCCAGGGCTCTTCTCAGTCTGTCAAGTTATACAACAGGGTTAAAAATAATGAGTTTTCTTCTGAGATAATGATAATGATGTGGACAAAGATGTGCTAGATGCATATCACTGTACATCTCATTAAAATGCTGCTGAATTTTATACTTTAAAAATGGTTAGTTTTATACTAGGTGAATTTTACTGCAATAAAAAATCTTAGAAAAAATACAATGAGATTTAATTATATCATAGCTCATCACTAGTTGTGTAAGAATAAGTCCACTTGAACAGTACTAACCCCTAAGGCCAATGTCATTAATTCAATTCCCCTCTATCATGGTGGTCTGCCGTGCAACACTGGGTAAATAGGCTCTATGTATTGGCTTTCATCTCTTCAGTTTTAAGACCAGGACTGCTGTTAGCACGGTACTATAATGTCAAGGAATTATATTTAAGCCATCATTAACTCCTCCAGCCCACATTGATCTTTCCGTTCTCTGAAACTCGGGCACTTATAGCCTGCACTCGATCATTTAGAAATTAATTAGGTTCCATCTTGTGCTGTTCTTTAATTGTTTGATGTAGGATAACCTTGCCTTGCAAAAGATTGTAAGCACTTTGAAGTTACAGACTTGCTCTTATCTTCACTTATTAATGCACTTGTGTATTCATTTATTCATACATGTAATAAGTATGCTAAGTGATGGGGGACACAATAATACAGAAGATGACCTGATGACAAGGTAGTTGTAGGGGATTGTGAGGAGGTAATCAGTTTCAACTCCAGCAATGTCTAACACCATCACTCAGTCTCAAATGTCCTTCCATGTCTAGAAGCCCATCCTCTTTCCTGATTTCAGCTTCCGACTTGCACCACGCAGCTTACTCTGGTGGAAAACTGCCATTTCCCCATGGTTCTGCTGGAGGTCAATAAGAAGCCCAAGGTCAGGTTCCAGCTCTAGTGGGTGCCCTGGGAAGAGGACTGGAGCATTTGTAAGTGCAGAAAGGAAGGAGATGAGAAATCGCTTAGATTGGGTAGGGGTCCTAAGTAGAGCAGTAAAGGTTCTCTCCTGTCTTTGAGGTCCAGTGCTAATCATTTACAGGAATCCTGTAAAACTCGATGTGGTTGGTGGATTGTTCATTTAATTTTTTAAAGCTTTCTTAAAGTTTTTTGTTTTGTTTTGTTTTTGTTTTTGTTTTTGTTTGTTCGTTTGTTTGGTTTTTTGTGTGTGTGGGTTTTTTTTGTTTTGTTTTGTTTTGTTTTTTTGCCAAGAGTGTATGGAGACAACCCCTCTACCCTTAATTCCCTGCTGTGTATAATGTATTGTAGAAGGCTACCTCGCAAGGCAGAAGACTCCGACGGGAACAGGTAGTGCTAGGCTATACATTGTGATGAAAACTGAACTAGGAGCCGATGAGAACCTCTAGACATCCAACCACCCTTCCTAGTACAGGTCTTGAAGGAAAGAGTCGGCGGCTCACTAGGCAGGAAATGCAAGAGAAAGGGCTGGCAAGCGTTCCTTGAGAACCTACTGCTCTGGGTCAGGAGGAAGATGAGCCACGGTCCCTTATGCCCAGGAGCAGGGAGAGCTTGACTCTTAGCCTGCCTGGTCTCTTAGCAAGGAGACACTAAGCAAAAGCAGACCTGAACCCCCAACAAGCCCTGCCTGTTAACGCCTGTTTCTTTCCTTTTCAGATTCCCTCCCAAAGCCTTTTTTTCCTATTTCACTCAGAGTGAGGATGTTTGTTTTGTTTTGTTTTCCGATCGAGGGACAGTTTTCAGGGAGGCACAGTTTCTGCAGTAGCAGATGTATGCTCGGATGGTATGCCCCCTCCCCAAAGGTTTAGTTAAAAAAAATAGCCATGCATTTCACAGCTTCTCGTCTCCCACAATTTTCTGGCTATTCACAGCTTCAGAGGTAGAGACCAATTAATGAGTCTGGTAGAAATTTTATTCATCTTCTTCCCTCTGCGTGCTGTCCTGGTTGTGATAGCCTCCCAGCTACGGGCATGACTTGGGAGTTGGTTGTAGTGGGCAGTGGGTGTGAGGAAAGTAACTCTCAGCATGAACTAGAAGGGTTTGCTTTCCTCTTTGTCAGCTTTCAACTGAACGATACCACGACGGCCATTTTACATCACAACATGTCAAAAATCAATAGGCCACCGCAGTGATTGGCAGGTGGAAGATGGAGGAACAATTTAGGATGGGACATGGAATTGGCTTGGACTTACCAGGCCCAGGATTTTGTGTTTTAAATCTTTCTTATTGTCTTGCTGTGCCTCTTTGTAAGCCAGCACTATATGAGGACAAAGCTGTGTTCAGCTCGAGAGCCAAGATTGTTGAACCCCAATGGCGAGAAGCCGAACGAGGGTGAGTCTGGCATCTCTCAGGCGCGGCCCAAGCTGGAGTAAACTCAGATCTCAAGGCGCAGGTGCAGGAACTCAGTATCACTGCGGCCAAGGAAAATGAAGTCGGTGGTAGTCAGAAAGCTATCATGATATTTGTATCAGTTCCTCGTTGAAATCTTTCCAGAAAAGTCTGGCTAGTTCATAATTGGAGAAAAAGTTCAGTGGGAAGCAGGTAGTCTTCACTGCTGAGAGGCTTTTCAGCCTAAGCCAGCCTGAAAAGCCGAATGAAAAATAAGCAAAAGCGCCCCAGAAGCCGCACCCTGACAGCAGTGCGCTACGCCATCCTTTAGGACTTGGTCTTCCCAATTGAAAATTGTGGGTAAGAGGATCCGGGTGAAACTGGATGGCAGCCAGATCATAAAAGTTCATTTAGACAAAGCATAGCAGAGCAACGCGGAGCACAAGGTGGGAACTTTTTCTGGTGTGTACAAGAAGCTCACAGGCAAGGATGTTAATTTGGAATTCCCAGTGTTTCAGTTGTAAAGACAATGACTGAATAAAGTCATTCACAGTTAAAAAAAAAAATCTTTATCATATTCTCACAACACAGTTAGGCATGCTTCTCTACATATTGTCTATCTTCTTCCCGGATAGTGGTAAACTCCATGAGAGAAAAAGACCAGGGACAGACAGATGAGTGGATGAATAACCACAGGAGGAGATAAGGGACTTGACAACTTATGTCATGTTGAACAAAACAGAAATCATTGTCTTACATTTAGATGTACTCACTTGACAGTGTAAAACACACCAGAAAGAATGGAGCAGCATTTATACAAGACTATAAACTGTCAAAGCCATTAGTCACTCAGTCTGTCTTGGACTGAGTCATGAAGACACTGGGAATTTGGACTAATGATTTTTGTGTTCAAGTTGACTGAAATAACTTTGTGTTGTGATTGTCTATAGTCATTTCCTTTGGGGGTTTAGTAGACCCCATCCTGCACAGGACTTTTTATGCTCAAAAAGAAACTCCTGTTGTCAATAATTTGGGGGGAAAAAGCCAATGTAGGTGGTACTGGCCTGCTGAAGTGTAACTTGGGGGATCTCAAGGGGTCACTTGGATTCCATGCTTTTGCAGAGTACTTCACATCTGGCACAAAATGTGACAACTAGCTATAACATCAGACCACCAAGATGAGTTTGCCTCGAAGAGAGTGAAAGGTCCAAATGCCAGTTCTTCTGGGCTCTGCATGCTCACACTGTCCTTTTCCTCCAAACTAAGCCACCTGCTGCCCAGCTCCCAGACTGTTGGCCTCACTGATAAACCGCTTTCAGCATAGGCACAGTGCTTTCTCATGACTGGGCAGCTTCTTAGCTTGGGGCTGTCTGATGGATTTGTGGTTCTCTCTTTTATGTGTTCTATTCTTTCTCTGGAAAGAAACATGACTGTCTCTATGTGATCACTGAGGGAGACTATTCGTTGTGATCTTTTGTTCGTATCTTATCTTATAACCCAGCTCTTATGCTGTCTCCCCCAGCTCTCGCCTCTCTCAGGGATGAGAAATGGCAAGATTCAAAGACATTTACCCATGTGGAATCATCTGCATGAAACCCAAAAGGCCCATTTGCCCTATGTTGCCCACGGGCTCTGGATTTTCACATTGTAATTATTCTGGAGTTAAGTTTATGGTCCAGGTGTATCTCCCAAGAACCAGCTCAGCCATGTACCTTCCAATGTTCTGTTCCCTGAAGAGTAACAGGCAACAAATGTAGGCAAAGAAGACACCAGGTGCAGCAACAAAATACATGTTCTTCCTTCAGAGATCCTCAAAGCTTGCCTTAGAATAGTCCATCTAAGACCATGAAGTGGCTCAAAAATCTACAGTCCTTACATCAGCTGTTAGATTTCAAGTCCAAGGGATTTTACACTATAGAAACAACCACAAATCTCCTGCTGACTGGACTATTGCCACTTCCATTCAGGATACCATTCCAAGATTCACCCCAGGATGACACAGGTGTACCATTTAAGTGCCAAGTGTTATATCCCCTGCCTGTTCAAGTCCCCTCCTTTAGCCTTTTGGCCTGAGATTTATTATTCTACAGCTACTGTGTTGAATTGCATTTGAAATCAATTAGCACAGGTACTCAAAGATGAATGCTTAGACTCTAAAGGAAGGTGATGAAAACATACCATTTAAATAGAAATCAATTTCCTTTCATGTATTTCTTCCTTGCTGCTGCCTCAAATTAATAGTTTTTAGATATTTGTGTGTAAAGGGGAGAATTCTTTTACATCAAATATTTCCATCACCCTCATGTGTCTCTGGACTGCACCATAGATATAATCCTAGTTTTCAATATTACCACAGAACTATCTCCATGGAAACCCATGGTCATTAGGATAAATATGGCAGCTGAGAAACAACAGAGAAATGACTTTGGGTTCTTGTTTTTATCAATAGTAATTAGACAGTTTGGGAGGAAGCCAGCCATTCAGTCCCTACAATATCAAAAGTCATAGCTGCAGACAGCATTGTCCTTCTGATCCAGCTCATCTGTTCTCTGTCTTGGTCTTTATCAAAGACTTTGAGTGGAGCAATTAGACTTGTAATGAAGAGAGGCTGCCAAATAATAGAATAAAAGGCAATGTCTCTTAGAAGAATCAAATGTGGGCTTGAATGTCAAATGTTGGTATCAGTACCACTATAAGAAGAAGGCATGTAGGAACAGAATAGCAACAGAGTCCATGATAGAGCAATAGCTAAGTTAGAAATGAGTCAGTGTGGAAATTTTCTAAATCTTCCTCATTCCTGTTCCATTCCCACCCTCTACTCACCTCACCCCCATTGGATGCTGGAGCATGCTGTTGAGTATTTTGTAGATTGGTGTCATCATTTTTACTCTACAAATAAGGAAACAGGCACAGAGAAATTAGGAAACTTTGGGTCAAGGTTGTAAAGGTTAATTTTACATGACTGGTGCCCAGAGAGTTAGTTATACATTTTTCTGGGTGTGTCTATGGGTGCTTCCAAAGAACAAGAACATTTGAGTCGGCAGATAAGATCAAAACAGAGTGGGCACCGCCATGCAGGCTTTTGAAGGACTCCTGAGACGCGTTAGCCAGAGAGAATGCATTCTGTGCTTGAGTATCCAAATGAGCACACGGTCTCCTCCTGCCTTCAAGTGGATAGATCTTTCAGTCATGGGCTTTATTGGTTCTCGAGTCTTTGCACTGTTTATTTTATGATGGTTCAGCCATCAAATTCACCTGATCCAAGCCCTTATACATATATGAAGCTGGGTTTGTTTCTTTGGAGAATCCTAATGTGATTTATTTATTTTATGTATGTGAGTGCATTGTTGCTGTCCTCAGACACACCAGGCATCAGATCCCATTACACAGGGTTGTGAGCCACCATGTGGTTGCTGGGAATTGAACTCAGGACTTCTGCAAGAGCAGTCAGTGTTCTTAACGGCTGAGCCCTCTCTCCAGCCCTAGATGAATGACTCTTTATGCTTTAAAAATACACCTTAGAAGAAGGCATTTGTTGTAAGGAGGGGCAAGTTTTAGGGCACATCTTGCCCATGTAAACACCCCTAGAACATCTGGAATCTCAGGAATGTTTATTTCAGTACAATATCAAGGCAGTAAGAAGAATTGATTGCCCATTGCAGGAAGACAATGGGTAGCACTCAGGGGCCACTTAAAGTTTTGGTTTTATCCTTTGTATAGAGGAAGGCTACTGATTTGTTTGAGTTAATTTTATATTCTGACACTTTGCTGAAGTTGTTTATCAACTGGAGGCATTATCTGGTAGAATTTTTGGAGTCCCTTATGTATACGATCATATCATCCACAAATAGCGATATCTTGATTTCTTCCTTTCCAATTTGTATCCCTTTGACCTCCTTTTGTTGTCTAATTGCTCTAGCTAGAACTTAAAGTACTATATTAAAAAGATAGAGAGAGAATGGGCAGCCTTGTCTTGTCCCTGATTTTAGTGGGATTGCTTCAATTTTCTTTCCATCTAATTTAACCTTGGCTGTTGTTTTGCTGTGTATTGCTTATATTGTGTTTAGGTATGTGCCTTGAATTCCTGATCTCTCCAAGACTTTTAACATGAGATCATCATGTGGGATTGCAACCCCATAGAAAGAACAACAGTATTGTCATAGTTAGAGTTTCTGTTCCTGCACAAAACATCATGACCAAGAAGCAAGTTGAGGAGGAAATGGCTTATTCAGTTTACTTCCACATTGCTCTTTATCACCAAAGGAAGTCAGGCCTGGAACTCAAGCAAATCAGGAAGCAGGAGCTGATGCAGAGGCCATGGAGGGATGTTACTAGCTTGTTTCCCCTGGCTTGCTCAGCCTGCTCTCTTATAGAACTCAAGACTTCCAGACCAGGGATGGCACCACCCACAAGGGGCCCTACCCCCTTGATCACTAATTGAGAAAATGCCCCAAAGCTGGATCTCATGGAGGCACTTCCCCAACTGAAGCTCCCTTCTCTGTGATAACTCCAGCCTGTGTCAAGTTGGCACACAAAACCAGTCAGTATAAGTATCAACTAACTGGACCCTTCAGAGCTCCTAGGGACTAAGCCATCAACCAAAGAGCATACATGGGCCGGTCTATGGTCCCCACTACATATGTAGCATATTTATGTACACATATATGTAGCAGAGGACTGCCTTGTCTGGCCTCAGTGGGAGAGGATGCTTTTGGTCTTGTGGAGGCTTGATGCCCCCAGAGAAGGGGGATGCTGAAAGAGCGAGGTGGGAGTGGGTGGTTGGGTGGGGGAGCACCCTCTTAAAGGCAAAAGAGAGGAGGGATAGGGTAGGGGGCTCGTGGAGGGTGGCAGCAAGGAGGACAACATTTGAAATGTAAATAGTATAATTAATAATAAATTTTCTTGTTTTAGATTAATATTTATTTATTTTATGTGCACAAGTGCTTTGCACACATGCATATATTGTGCCACATGTGTGTATGTATCAAGAAGTCAGAAGAGTATATTGAGTTCCCCAGAAGTGGAGTTATGGATGCTTGTAAATCATCATGTGGGTGCTGGGAACTAAACTCAGATGTTCCAAAAGAGCAGCAAATACTCTTAACCTATGAGCTGTCACTCCAGCCCCTTGGGAGCCATTTTAAGCTGGCCTCTGTTGACCATGTATAGGGCTGACATGGCTTCACCCCTTTGAGGAGTACAGAAGAAACACCAGGCTTTTAATAACAGAGGCAACACCTTGTTGGTGGAACATCTAGACCTGAACATGACATGGGTGCACCAGCTCTCCCTGGGAGTGAGTACTGTCTTTCCTGGTAAGCAACCTTCAAGACTAAGGTTGCAGCTCCTATTAGTCTCCAGATCTTTTATTTTTATTAAGTTTATCAAGGGAAAACTGTATTGAGATTTTTAGTAGAATGGACTGGTGTTGTAAGAATGACGTTTATTGAAGTATAAAGCTAAAACCAAAACCCTCAGAAACAGATTAGTAGGATTGCCCATGTTTGGCCATGTCGTGAAATTCTATCCCTCTGACTGTCCTGAAGACAGCATGAGCAGTAGAAATATTTCTAAAGTCACAGAGGACTGTTGAAAACCTTTCAAACCTTTCCTGTTTGTTTGTTTGTTTGTTTGTTTTACTTGAAGTACAGTTATCAATAAAACTCTACTGGTTATATAATGACTTAAAAATGAAAGTCACGTACTAAACAGAACACCAGGAGGTCAAAGGCAGCTGGCAGACCCGTGTCTTTGGTTGTAGACAAGATAAACTCGAGACATGGGGAATTGAGCTGTGAGACTGAAGTACAGTTGTCTGGGTGGGAATCTGACCAAGGTTTGCCCATTCACATTCTCCCAATGCCTCCACTTCTATGGATGAAGAAACTACACATACATACATACATACATACATACATACATACATACATACACACATACACATACACACACATATGCACGCACAGAAACACACATGCATACATAGGAAACCTTGGATCAGGTGTGCTTTGGGCTCTGGTGGAGCTGCACCGGCAGTAGCCTGGAAAACACAGTGTGTTCACTTTATACAACTGACCCAAAGAGACGAGGTCATTGTACACAATAATCTCCTTCAAGAGGGGGCAGCGTTATTATTACAGCTGAACAAGGAAGTAGGCGTAACTAATCTTGGTGAGGGCATGCTAACACCTGCACATAGTCTAGGGGAAGCCTCTGCTGTTTTACTGAAGCTAACCTGAAGAAGGCTTTGCCATTCCCCTGGGTCTGAGGCGCTGAGGTTATGGACATGGCTATGCTCACATCAACAGCACACATTCACTAAGGACTTCCTCTGCTCCCCACACCCCAAGGCTAAGGGAATGGGGCGAATTGTGTGACAGTGTGAGTGTTCAATGTTCCCCATAGGCTCACACACTTTAACACTTGGTCGTCAGCTCATAGCATTGTTTGGGGGAGGTTATGGGATCTTTAGGAAGTAAACTCTTACCAGAGGGAAGGGGATTCTGTGGGTAGGCCTTGTGGATTATAGCCTGGTCCTGTGCCAAGTTCTCGCTTTCCAGAGCCACCAAAGTACATGCAAGAAGCCTCACTCTCACGTTGCCATGGCTACAAGCTGCCATTGCCACCATTCTTTCCTAACCATGATGGATTGTGACCTCTCAAACTATGATCTAAAATAGACCTCTCAGCTCTTAAGTTTCTGATTATTAAGCATGTATTCACCACAAAGAGAAAGCAGCTACTCCAGACGTCACTGTCAGAGAGCTTTAGAATGCAGCATGGGAAAGCATCTACTACAAGGCAGGTCTACGTGTTCAAAGTCTTAACCGAATTTCCCTTTTGTTCTTTTTCAAAACAAGGGCCATGGTAAACTGTCCTTCTCTTCTAGTGTTGTAGGCTTCCTTTTCTGCTGGAATTTCAAGCCTTAGGGGAAACAGTTTCTTCCTGCCAGCTTTGTCAAAGCATAATGAGCCCAGGATTTAAATTCTGCACTGTAGAATACAGTTATTGTTGTGGTGATTTGAATAAAAATGGCTTCCATAGGCTCTTATATTTGAATGCTTGGTCATCATGGAGTGGCACATTTTAAGAAGGATCAGGAGTATGTGGCCTTGCTGGAGTAGGTATGGCCTTGTTGGAAGAAGTGTGTCACTGGGGATGGGCTTTGGGGTTGCAGAAACCCAAGCCAGACACAGTATCTCTCTCCTTCTTGCTATCTGTGGATCCAGGTATAGAACTCTCAGCTCCTTCAGCACCCTGTCTGCCTGCATGCTACCATGCTTCCCACCATGATGATAATGGACTGTAAGCTAGCCCCAATTAAATGCTTTCCTTTATAAGAGTTGCCATGGTCATGGTATCTCTTCACAATAATAAAACCCTAAGACAATTTTTCAGACCCATTCCAGATCCAACTGGCACTCATTTCTTTCCTCATCTTTATTAAAACACGTCACAGAATAAAAGAGTTGTCATGGGTGGGAGGGAGAGTATCCTGGTGGCTTTTCATCATCAAATGTGTTAAACTATGGAGTAAGACTACAAAGGGACCTAAAGATTTACCACTGGAAAGGGGTAAAGAACAAGTTCATCAGGCTCACCTGACTTAGGCTTCTAGTGAACTCCAACCATGTATTTGGACTTCAAAGAGCACTGTGGCCCCTGTAATCCACAAGGCAGAACCTGGCTTAGATCTAATGTGCCACAGGTCCTTCAGGCCCGTTCTGCACAGACATAAGCCATGATATAAGATCAAAACATAACCTGGATTGGCTAACATGTAAAATGTTGACAGTACCAAGCACTGGCAATAATGAAGATCAAATGGAGCCCTTCTATTAGGGGTTTATTCAAGATAGATGAAAATACATGCCCATACACACTCACACTAAAAAATTTACAGTTATTTATAATAACCTCCAGCTAGAAGCATCACAAATATCCACCAGCAGATGAATGTATGAAAACAAGAATGTATCAGTGCAATGTCTCATTTAGTACACTGAAAGGGAATGAGCTAAGAATACATGCTAATGGACATATTTCCATTGGAAATGCTATGTTAAATGAAAAAAACAGCTAGACACAAAAGGCTAGGTGACCACACTTAGTAGACTCCAGGAAAGAGAAGTCTAATTGATAGGGTCCGAAAGTTAATCTGTGGTTGCCTGGAGTGGAGTATCTAGAAGTGATAACTGACTAGGAAAGGCAGAGAGGGACCCGATAGGCATGCTGTCAACTGTGATTGTGATGGTATGTGTGCAAAAGTTTGTTAAAACTCACCTAAACATATACTTTGGCACATTTTATTACATGTTGAAAATATTTAATAAACTTTATTGTACAGGTCCCCACTGCCAGCTGAGGACCTAGAGACCTCTGGTGGCTTCTAAGGGAAGGAGAACCACTTTTCTTTAAAGATGTGGCCCCCGAGAAGCCAGCCATGCTCCAGTGTCTGGCCCTGTAGCCATACACAAGCAACACAAATCACAATCAGTGCTTTATGAAAGAAAAACAAGGATGTGAAGTTGGGAAGGGCTGGACCCGCAGGTGAGGTCAGGGGTGGATCTGGGAGGAGTTTGGCAGAGGACTGAGTGTGGTGAATATGATCAAAATATATGGTAACCATTGCATGAAGTTCTTACAAAATTAATAAAATCATCTATGTAAAAACAGAGCTATGTAAAAATAGAGATTTAGAGGTAAATCTCATGGCTCTGCAAACAAATTAGAGGATATCAAATATAAAGTGGACCCTAAAGTTCTGTTGGTTACCACAGTTAGGAGAGACCAAGAGCCAGAGGGATTAAGAGTCAGTTGTTAAATAAAATCCCAAGGACAGAAAAAAATTAACTTTAGGCTATAATAAAGCTAATTATGGTTGCTACAGTGAGGCTTTGTAAAGTGGTTCATTATTAGCAACATTTCATCAAAATACTTAAATACTTAAAAGATTAACTCCTAGACAATTATATAAACATTCTCATGGAAATGTGTTTGTGTAAAATTCAGTTAAATTCCCATGATGTAGTCTTTTTATGGGTTTACCATTAAACTTTTCTATTAAAAGTAAATAAATTGGTACGCCAACTGGTCCTTTCTGGGGGAATTTTGAAATCCAGGCTCAATGCTTATGTTTTTTATTAAAATGTTGATAATTAAGTATCAGCATCAGATAGATAAACTCCTACTCTCAAAACCAAAATGAGGAATACACATAGCATAGACCCCCTACTCTCTGTAATTCTTAATCCTGTGAAATACTATAATTTTATTATGAAAATCTAGAAAGACTGAGTATGGGTAAAGATTTAATCAATATAATTGATTACCTCTCTGGCTGCCAATCAATCACGAAGTAGATTCAATTATTAAAATTAATAAATGATTGAAACAAATGCTTTGTTTCAGAGCCAACAGTACCAAGAAATATTACAACACATGGAATTTTGCCCGGGAAATTAAATAAATGTTCATGCTTCTCTGTGCTCAGAATTCTCAAAATACTGAAGTAAACAGATCCTAAAGTTCACCGGTCTGCATGTGAATGGTCTACTTCCCTTCTGCCTCAAAATAGTGAGTCCATCTGGCCAATATGGCCAGAGGCCTCTGTCTCTTTGTCCCTTCTTCTCCTTCAATTCAGTTTGTCCTTGCACATAGCAGTGCCTACAGCTCCTATACTTCTCCTTACTCTTGGTTTTTAAATAAAATCTCCCTGAATAACAACAACATTAATACAATAAATACTCAGTAATTTCACCTGGTGTCCTAACTTGCTGTGCAGTTCTATGTATCACACAATTCTCAAGACAGAAGTGAAAAAGAGATAGCATTAAGTTCTGGCATACTTCACAAGTAGACTGTCACTACAATGGTCATCATGGAACGTGGCCTCTACCTCTCTGGAGAATCATCTTCAGGCCTTCTCTCCTCCCTTTCACTATCCCTCCCACTGCCAAATCCTCCACAGAGACAGATCTCAAGACCCACTTTTCAGGCAAAACATCCTGGAATCATACTACGGCCTCTTCATCCTCATACCAAGCATAGATTTGACGAGTTATTGCAACAAAATCTTTCAAGTTGCTACTTAATTCCTACATTACTATTTAACACTTATATATAAAATTCCAGGTATCTGCACACCAAGCATTATGCATGACAAATAACCAAATGTCCCCCCCCCATTAAGGCACACAGTAGACCCAATGAATATTTTATAAATAAATATTTTTAAGGACAACATTCTAGATCAGTGGTTCTCAACTAATAAAGTTGAGAAGGCCCTTAACCTTCTTTATGCTGCGACCCTTTCGTACAGCTCCTCATGTTATGGTGACCCCCCCCCCCAAGGATTAAATAATTTTATGACATCATTACTTCAAAACTGCAATTTTACTACTGTTATGAATCATAATGTAAATATCTGACATACAGGATATCTGATATATGACCCCTTAAAGGGTTGTGAACCACTGTTCTAGTTGCTGAGGAGGCTACAGGAAAAGAGGAATGTCTTGTCCCGGAGTATATAGTGACTATCCAGAAACAGCACCTCAAAAGGACAGTGGAAAGATTTAAATGCGTAGGAGCAGTTCTTCCTCTCAACTCTACAGAGAAATCGCATGGGGGAGTGGAAAAAAAAAAAGCACACGGGTTTTTAAGCATTGGGTTTGAAGAAGCATAAAGACCAGCAGACTTGCAGCTGGTCTAAAACAATGTATTGGAATAGAGGACAAGGCATTCAGAGATCTTTACAGTTCCTTCAATGATTGGCACATACAGCTTGAGGGACAGAAATACTGAAAGCATTGTGCAGTCAGCCCCCCTAGCCCTCCTCTGAGAAGGCAGGGGGGGGGTTCAGAACCAGAGTTCCTCTTTGCCTCCCCCAAATTTTCAAAGAAAATTCTACTTATCTTTCCCAACAACTCACATCACCAGCTGCTCTATTCGTATTTCCAAGAGAATACTGAGATTCCAGAAGGTTTTTTTTTTTAAGGCTTTGGCTGGTGCCAGTAGACAAGATTAGAATTAGAAAAGAACTGTGTCCTTTGTCTGGCAAATAGGAAAGCAGATGATGCTCACAGCCTCACAGGGCTGCTCCCTTCAGAGGAGGCTGGGATGGAGTGCTTGTTAATGAGATCACTGTGCTCACATCCTCTGGGAGATACTTTCCAGGTGTACTGGCTGGGTTTGTGTGTCAATTTGACACAGGCTGGAGTTATCACAAAGAAGGGAGCTTCAGTTGGGGAAGTGCTTCCATGAGATCCAGCTGTGGAGCATTTTCTCAATTAGTGATCAAGGGGGTAGGACTCCTTGTGGGTGGTGCCATCCCTGGGCTGGAAGTCTTGGGTTCTGTAAGAGAGCAGGCTGAGCAAGCCAGGGGAAGCAAGCCAGTAAGGAACATCCCTCCATGGCCTCTGCATCAGCTCCTGCTTCCTGACCTGCTTGAGTTCCAGTCCTGACTTTCTCTGGTGATAAACAGCAATGTGGAAGTAAGCTGAATAAACCCTTTCCTCCCCAACTTGCTTCTTGGTCATGATGTTTGTGCAGGAATAGAAACCCTGACTAAGACACCAGGTTATTCCAACTCTGTCCCTTCCACAATAGGTGGCATTAATAATCTATCCCCCATGGAAGGGAATTACAGCTAAAGTTCTTTTTTAACTACTCCACCTCCTGTAGCAAGAATCAAGGATTAGCAGAACAGCCTCTTTGACCTCTGAGCTTCTGAAACTAGATATGTTGGGGTGCAGGGGAAAGGGCAGAGTGTTAGATGCTTAGTCATTTCTCCTTCCAGTAGGCACAACGCCCTAAGACCATGTTATTCAACACCCCCAAATTATCTACGACATGGTCATCTGAGGGACTTCTTGAAAATGGTAACTTTTTGAGTATCACCCCTAAGTCCTCTAAATCAGATATACAGTGGGAGTGCAGAGTAGGAACAATCTTTTGCCCCTGGAGGTGTGATCACCCTTAATCCAATAGAATGAGACCTATGCTCCGAACTAGCAGACCTCGGTGTGAGCGCATACCTGTAATATGACATTGGGTAACTCAGTATCCCTGAACCATCACAAAGGACCTTCCAGGGTTAGAGAACAGTCCCAAAGTCCCGTGTCTAGCTGAAGCTCCGTGACAGGACCTTGATCAACATGTAGCCCCCAGGACACTACTATGATGGGACCACTCCAAGGAGTAAGACACACAAAAGCAAGGGGAGTCCCACTGACCTTGGCATCTGCCTCAGCATCAGCTCTATGCCCATTATAAGGTCAATCATGTTTTTTCCCCACTTTGTGCAGCCTGAGTTGTTTTTTTTTTTTTTTAAATTTCTTTTCACCAACTCAAGCTCCGCTATGACAGAAATGTTCTAATGCTTCCTGTACAGCTAATTGACTTTTACCTGCCAGATAAGACCTGGGGTATTGCCTGAACTCTCCACTTAATTTAATAAAAGCCAGTGGTACCCACCTTTTAACCTTTTCAAATGTGCTGGCTGGTTTTGTGTGTCAACTTGACACAGGCTGGAGTTATCACAGAGAAAGGAGCTTCAATTGGGGAAGTGCCTCCATGAGATCCAGCTGTAAGGCATTTTCTCATTGAGTGATCAAGTGGGGAGGGCCCAGCCCACTGTGGGTGTTGCCATCCTTGGTCTGGTAGTCCTGGGTTCTATAAGAAAGCAAGCTGAGCAAGCCAGGGGAAGCAAGCCAGTAAGGAACATCCCTCCATGGCCTCTGCGTCAGCTCCTTCTTCCTGACCTGCTTGAGTTCCAGTCCTGACTTCCTTTGGTGATGAACAGCAGTGTGGAAGTGTAAGCTGAATTAATCCTTTCTTCCATAACTTGCTTCTTGGTCATGACAGGAATAGAAACCTGACTAAGAAATCAAGTCATGCTCACTCTTCTCCTGCTTCCTTCCAGACTGACAGAAGAGCACAAAGGAAAGCAAACATCCACTGTTTAGAATGTACAACTCTTTGCTTTCCTATCAGCTCAGACAGCTGTAGTTCCATGAGTATCAGGAAGAATCACAAGTTGGGTGACAATTCCCAGATGGGTGACAATTTTTTCAGTAGTGATGACTTCATCCTCAGCTTCTTCAGTACCACTTTCATCTTCGAATCCAACCTTAGCCTTTTGCATTTGTTGTGTTATTGAGTACCTGTTATGTGCTGTGAAGACTTGAAGATGAGCACAGCATATTTTCTGTCTATGGGACTCTGGCAGGATACACAGTCATACCCTTTTGTAGTGGCTATTCCTGGTTGTCAACTTGACTACATCTGAAATGAATTACAATCCAGAATTAGAAGGCTCACCTGTGGCCCTAATCTGGAGGCTGAGAGATACAAGTTTCTGACCTGAATCTTGGCATGGAGACCTTGAAGAATAGTGGCTACGAATCCCATAGGATTAACATAAAAAGCTCTGAGTTCAAGGTCATCCGGGGTTAAAGGTGTGGTGGCACACACCTTTAACCTGGGCCACACTTTTTGCTAGAGACGTATATAAGGACATTAAAAGAAGGAAAGCTCTCTCTGCTTCGCCTGCTTGCCTTGTGGGACTAAGCAATTGCTGAATCCTTGGACTTCCATTCACAGCTGCTGCCGCGACTATTGTTGGGAGTTGATTGTTGGGAGTTAGACTACAAACTGTAAGTCATCAATAAATCCCTTTACTACATAGAGACTAAGTTCTGTGACTCTAGAAAACCCTAACTAAGACACCTTTCAAAGACAAATATTCCAGGTTTGGAACAGAACCTTCTAAACTCTGCCTTCCTTGTTGCTTTTGAATTGTTGCTCTGTTGCTCTGTTGCTGTGTTTCTTTGTTCCTTGTTGCTCTCCTTCCTGACCTCAGGGCTTTCTTCAGTTCTGCAGGTAGAAATAACAGAAAAGGAGATAGCGGTCCTTTTATATTTCCTCATCTCTCTGAAAGACCTGTATATTCGTAAAACTAGTCACTATACACTGACTTTGTTGGCCCAATCTCTACAGCCACCTTCAGGCCTGTGCTCCACTATTTAGTACTATGCTATATTTACTTGAGAAGCTTTCAAACACTGCTTTGCTTGACCAGCCCTTCCACTAAGCATCTCTCTCTGCTTTGTTCTCAGTTCTAAGTAAATATGTTAATGCTTAGGCTTCTCATAAAATTCTTTGGCCCTAGACCTTATCTTAGCTAGGGTTTCCATGCTGTGAACAGACACCATGACCAAGGCAACTCTTATTAGGGACATCATTTAGTTGGAGCTGGCTTACAGGTTCAGAGGTTCAGTCCATTATCATCAAGGCAGGAAGTATGGCAGCATCCAGGTAGGCATGGTGCTGAACAAAGAGCTGAGAGTTCTACATCTTGGTCCAAAGAGAACCAAGAGAAGACTGACACCCTCAGGCAGCTAGGAGGAGGATCTCATTGCCCACCCCCATAGCTACACACTTCCTCCTGCAAGGCCACACCTCAAAAAAATAAAATAAAAAAGAAAGACTGTTCATGGCCCACAGTAGGTCCACCTAAAGTAGAAGTCCCAAAGGCTTTATGTCTAATTCCTTAGGACAGATGCCTACAGGTTGAGTTGGGTCATCTATAGTGTGCAGAATGGTATTTCCTGGTCAGCCCTCATTGTTACACCTATGTAATGTAACACAGCTGTTCAAGAAGAGAGTCCGTGTAGTGGATGAGGATTGGTGCAAGAAATAGAAAGGAGAGAATAATAAGAATGGAGGAGAGAGACTC
>JADRCD010229007.1:0-10564 GCA_019843815.1 Montemys delectorum
TTTGGTGACTCTATATGGGAAGGTTTGCCAGGCGAGGCAGTCTCTAGATGGCCTTTCTTTCAGTCTCTGCTCCACATTTTGTCCCTATATTTTCTTTAGATGGGAGCAATTCTGGCTTAAATCTTTGAAGATGAATGGGTGGCCGCATTCCTCAACCAAGATCCTTGCATAAACTCTGGATATGGCCTCTACAAGTTCTCCCTCTCTTTCTTCAGTATTCCAGCTAATGTCATTCCTTTTGTGTCCTGGGAGCCTCTTTCTTTTCTCATATCTGGGACTTTCTGGTGGCTACCCCCAGTTCCTCATCCCCCATTGCTACCCAACTCTGTTCAATTTCCTGACCCTCTGAATATCATTCCTGTCTCTTCCCATACCTGATCCTGCCCTCCTTTTTTCCCTCCCTCTCCACTCTTCCTCCCAATTCCCTCTCATCCTTTACCTCCTGTGAGTCTTTTGTTCCCACTTCTAAGGACTGAAGCATCCACACTTTGGTATTCTTTCTTCTTGAGCTTCATATGGTCTGTGAGTTGTATTGTGGCTATCCGAAGCTTTTTGCCTCAAGTCCACTTATGAGTGAGTATATACCATGTGTGGTCTTTTGTGACTGTGTTACCAAACTCAGGATGATATTTTCTAGTTCCATCCATTTGCCTGTGAATTTCATGAAGTCATTATTTTTAATAGTTGATTTGTACTTTATTGTGTAAATGTATGTCATTTTGTATCCATTTATCTGTTGAGGGAAATCTGGGTTGTTTCCAGCTTTTGGCTATTATAAATAAGACTGCTATCAACATAGTGGATCATATGTCCTTGTTATTTATAAGTTGTAGAATCTTTTGGGTATATGCACAGTAGTGGTATAGCTGGGTCTTCAGGTAGAATTATTTCCAATTTTCTGACGAACCAACAGATTGATTTCCAAAGTAGTTGTATGAGTGTGAAGTCCCACCAGCAATGGGGAAAGGTTCATCTTTCTCCACATAAACGCAGCACTGTCTCCAGAGTTTTTGATCTTAGTCATTCTGACTGGGGTGAAGTTGAACCACAGGGTCCTTTTGATTTGCATTACCCTGATGACTAAGGATGCTGAAAATTTTCTTAAATGCTTCTCAGCCATTTGAGATTGCTCAGTTGATAACTGTTCGTTTAGCTCTTTACTCCATTATTAGTAGGATTATTTGCTTCACTGGAGTCTAACTTCTTGAGTTCTTTGTATATATTGAATATTAGCCCTCTAATAGATGTAGGATTGGTAAAGATCTTTTCCCAATCTGTTGGTTGCCGTTTTGTCTTATTGAGACAGTGTCACTTCACTTACAGAAACTTTTCAATTTTATGAGGTCACACTTGTCAATTGTTGATCTAAGAGCATAAGCCATAGATATTCTGTTCAGAAAACAACCAGCACTGTTTGTTGAAAATGCTATCTTTTTTTCCCACTGGATGGTCACAAATAATATAAAATACCTTGGTGTGACTCTAATCAAGCAAATGAAAAATCTGTATGACAAGAACTTCAAGTCTCTGAAGAAAGAAATCAAAGAAGTCTTCAGAAGATGGAAAGATGTCTCATGCTCATGGATTGGCTGCACTAATATAGTAAAAAATGGCTATCTAGCCAAAAGCAATCTACAGATTCAATGCAATCCCCATCAAAAATCCAACTCAATTCTTCATAGAGTTTGAAAGACAATTCTAAAAATTCATTTGGAATAACAAAAAACCCAGGATAATGAAAAGTATTCTTTACAATAAAGAACTTCTGGGGGAATCACCATCTCTGACCTCAAGTTGTATTATAGAGAGCAATAGTGATAAAAATTGCATGGTATTGGTACAGTAACAGGCAGGTAGATCAATGGGAAAGAATTGAAGACCCAGAAATGAACCCACACACCTATGGTCACTTGATCTTTGACAAAGGAGCTAAAACCATCCAGTGGAAAAAAAGACAATGTTTTCAACAAATGGTACAGAATTAAATATACTTTTACTTAGCTTTATGTTTATGTCTATGTGGGAGTGTGTGCATATGACAACAGATGTCTGAAAAAGAAGAGATCATCAGACCTTCTGGTGGGGGTCCTGGGAACAGAACTCAGGAATCCTTTAACTACTGAGCCATCTCTCTAGCATTCTACACTTCATTGCTTGAATATTTTCATTCTACACTGACTATAGTAAAATATCTATTACAGATTTTCTCTTAATATTGTTTTTGTTCAGAACTTTTTCTAAGTTTAAAATTAGTGCAGGAAATGAGTAGGTTTGGAATATATAATATTAAGTGAAATAATATGATCTCAGAAAAAACTAAATTGCACATTTTCTCACATATACTCTAATCAACAATATATACATATTTCTTAAGAAATGTACATGTAGGCACAGGAATAAAAATTCCAAAAAGAAAACGAGAAAAGAAACACTTAAAAGGATGAGGAGGGCCAGAGTGCACATAATAGACATGAATTATAAGAGAAGATATAAATCTAATTGTTTTCTATTTCTAATTCTGTCATGTATTTTTTGAGCACAGTGGAGGAAGTACTTAAAGTATATTTGATTGGAAAAGTATAACATGTCATGTGAAGGTTCATAGATTCCCGTCTATACATGTTAGCCTGAATTGGGTGTAACTTCATTATGTTGTGGAGATATGGTATATGTATTTTTTGATATATGATTTTATTTGCAAGAATTATATAGTGAATATTATTTTATATGGTAAAAATTTCAGTACATAAAAACAAATATTATTTTTAAAAATAATAAAGCTACATAATTTAAATTATCAGCTGCCATGACTCCATATTTCTTTTGAATATTAAAGTTCTTGAAGTGACTAATTAATTTGAATTAAATCTATAAATGATCACTTCAAGATATTATTAAAAGTATAAGTGCTCTTATGTCAAGAAGAAAAAAAACACAAAATAAATTGCACATATTTTAGAAGGGAAACTTTTGTTCTTATATCGTGTATCTTTCTTTCTAGCTTCTAGAAAAATTGCTCATTTGTAAGAGCACCTCAGAGCTTTCTATTCTGGGTTGATGTTGCTAGTATCTATTTAGGATTGAGAATTCTGAAAGTGTGAGCACAAACCAGAAGCATCAGAAGGAAAATATTGAGCTGTGGCAAGCTAAAGAGATTGATACAGTGCAATCTACAGAAAGAATTTGAGTTGCTTTTGCTTCATTTTAAATAGAAAGTTAATATTAAATTAAATATTAACTATATATGTAATGCAAGAGAAAGCAGCAATTTAATAAGAAATTAGGCCAAAACTAAGAAAGTGAATAATTAAAATCTTCTTTAATTATCTCTAGATGTAATTAAGCTGCGCAGAATGTAAATCATTGTGTATAATTTGACATCCTTCTGACTTAAATGCAAATATATGAGATCCAGCTAGAAGCAATAAGAAGAATGTGTGCAGGGTATTAAATTTCCATGGCAGGAGTATACAAGGAGATAATGGCAAAATCAGACATGATTGCCCTACTAACAAAGATTTTGTTGCTAGAATTTGTTTCCTAAGGCAAGGAAAATAGATCCTCTGCCTGCTGGTTATCTAACTTGCTCAAATTCACTTTTCCTCTTTAATTTTAATCATAGTATTAATTTTATGGATGGATATTTTGTCACCATACCAATAGATCCCTTATCACACATATGTAATAATAGCCACAAAATACCTTCACTACATAAATTACTGGTAAATGTAACAATTTTTACTCTTTTGACCCTTTAATTAGATAAATTCCAAATGAGTGGCAAGCAGCTTTATTTACTCAAAAATTCCAATATTCTCCTTTCATCTATATTCCATTATGGAATAAACTAACAAACTAACAACTGCAACAAATAGTATCTTGTAATTTCTGGAACAAGAATTTGGAAGTTACTTAAATTAAAGAAATAACCTGACATTTACAGAAAAACTGTATATATATATCCTGGAGTAGTGCTCTTAGAGTGTGTTACTCTGTCCACATATAGCCTCCTTTACTGAAATAACATCTGATTTCCATACATGTTTTTAATTAATCCTCCAAGCTCTAGGTGACATGTCACAGTGAATGAATGTTTCTACTCATTAGTTCAGAAAAATTGCTAAGGTGCTGAAGTCTAAATCTAAAGTGATAGTTCATTGAAACCACCAGTATGAAGCAAGTGAATGGACATGTAAAGGATATATAAAAATAAAACTCAATTTTTGAATGCTTTAAATCTTATTATTATCTACAATTAAAATCTGATTGTATATACTATGTGTATAATCACCTATATGAGAGAACATAAACACTTATATGTTAAGAATTGATAAATGAAAAGAGAAAGTGACAGTTCACCTACATGTGTAACAGCACCCCAGTGAATAATCACAAGCAATGATAGATTTAGAAAAGTAATGGTTAAAATAGTAACTAATTTATTATGATACTAATTTTACTAGTTGAATACATTTTAGTACAATTAAAACATTCAAGGCTGTTTGGAGTACTATTCATAACACAGCTGATGAGATTAGAAAGTATTGTTATCACTGTAAGAGTCAATTAAGTAGACTATCTCAATGTATCACTTGCATGTCTTAGACTCAATAATCTACTTATTGATGCCTGTCTTAACAACAAGCAAAGAGACTCCAACTGTATCTATTACAAAGCATAAAAGGCAGAGAAGCGGTAAAGTGTGTTTAGCATATATGTAGTCCTAGACTCAATTCAGTGATCAATTACAAATTTTTCCTATATGTTCCTCTGTTGCAGTCCCCTTTCCTGACAAAGTCATAACTTCAAAATGGCCATCAAAAAGTGTGTCTCTAGAGTATACAAACATGAAAATAATAAAGAGTCTTTCAGTACATTTAACTCTTCCACTATGGCAGAAAGATACAATGTCAAACACCTGCATTAGGAAAAAAAAACAGTTTTTAAACATTTAATTTTGTACAAATCCTGTGGAGCAGATAAAATTGGTTATCCTTTTGAAAAGTCAAATCTCTTAATTGTAGACTATTGATTACAATGTTAAGATTATTTGGACAATTGAAAGATAAAATTTAGAAGAGTATTCAACAAATGAGCTTTGGAGGCACATGATTTCAACCATAGGATTTAGAGACTGGAAGAGATAGGTTACATAGTAAGACTTGTGTTGCATATTTCAAAAGGCTTCCATATTAATTTAATGAATTTTTTATTGTCATTAAATGTTAAATATAATTTCTGAGGTTCCAAAGAATAACAAATACTCTGTTATTGCAGAACATGTGGTTGATGATATAGTTGAATTTTTTCAGTTCTGACTGATAAGAAAGGAAGCACAGTTAGGCCATGCTACGCACAGAATATAAAACAATACATAAGCAAGTGAACACACTGACAAGTAAAAATGAAAGATACAAAAGATTTTTTATGATTTTTTTGCGTTTAGTTATGTTTCCGAGATCTGGAGAGAATGACATACAAGAATAATTAGTCATAATAATCAAATATATTCTACCACATTATGAGATGTCAATGTTTGAAATTAAATTTAAAAAAAAATTGTGTAGCCATATTTGTACTCCACAGACAAATCTATGCAGAATCTATGGAAAGATTAGGATTGATATCCATAGGGAAAGATAGGAAAATATTGCAAGAGTCTCATTAGATATTGTAAACATCTGAATGAATGACCTATCATTACCTAAAAGAAAAGGAGGAAGAATGCAAGGGATGCTACAGGTGAAGAACTAAGAACTGTTGATAAAGAATCACAGATGATGGTAGAAAACAGGATGTCAGTCATGTCTGAATATGACCCAGCCAGCTGCATGGTCAGCCCCTTCACTGAATATATATCTGTACTTGTATTACACCTGTACCTGTTCTTGTATATGTATATGATATATGTATCTGTGTACACACACATAGTTAATTCTTTGATATTTGTAGAGTACATAAAAGTATGTGAGACATATACCTAGCTTAGTCATAGCATGTCTGCTCAAGCGAATTTGATCCATAGCAGTGGCAAAAATTATAGTAACCGTGATTAAATTATAAGAAGAGGTAATACAATAGACCTTTTTCATTTATTCCTTAAATACAGTTAATTCAAGACAAATTAACAGCAGTTCTCTGCAGAGAGTCCAGAACAAGGAGCAGCTGCAGGACTTTGCCTAGGGCCAGATGTCAGCACGGATGGCTAGTTTAATTTCTGTATTGGGAATTTAATGACTAAAAATTTATAGAACCCTTTTCCCTTTCAAAATAACTCCAACATCTCATGTAATACCAATATACAACTGTTAACAGGATGTAATAGGAGACTAGCCTAAGGCTGTTTTGACACATGCAGTATCAAGGGCACAGCAATCCATTTTTTTCACCACTTTTTCAGACACATCATCTCTCTGTAAGACTACAGTTGGTCATGTAGCAAGCAGAGCTGACTGAATCAGAACAATATTGAGAAAATATATGGCAAATATTGTAACACATAAGATATTTGTAACATTCTACAAATTAATTTGACACATAATCAAATCATTTTAAAGGAATGCAAGTTAGATACAGTTTGCAAAGCAGATTGAAAAATCCCGTGTTCTGAACTTTCTAAATAGAATTATTCTGACACAATTAACAAGTCATTCCAGACAAAGGTGTATTTCTCACATCAATACAGGAAACATATTTAATTATTATAGATTATTTCCTGCAGTTCATATATAATTGTTAAAAATTATTTGAAACATTAAAAGACAACTTAGCATCTGATGTTAATTGATAAGTATATTCTTTATTTATTGTGACACTTTTCACTAGTTCAATGATATTCAATATGTATCGATGATAGCTCTAATTATGTCTTTTTTAAGCCTCAATACTATTGTAAGTTTATTGGCTTTGTCCGACATATTTGTGAGAGGATGTTTAATTTGAATAGTTGACATTATTATTTCAATCTTTAGGTACTGAAAGACAGGAAGTTTTTGAAACACAAAGAAAAAGACAAACAGGAACTAGGATATAGTCATGTCTCATGAGGAAACTCAGAGATAAAAGATTTATTACCAATTTTGATGAGTATTCAAAACAAGTTGATTTTCCAATTTGTTTAAATATACTCTTTATTTTGAAATTTCATTTTACATATTGTAAATGCCACTTACACATAAGTATGTTTATATTATTCACCCTACCACTTAAAACATGTTTATATTGGCATATATTAAATATTTGCTCACTTTTTACAAAGAAGAAAAATAATACTCATAAAACTGTAATATGAGTATATATTGAACTTAAAAATTAATGAATTAGTATACAATTCAGAGTTGCAATTGCATTCTACAAGTATATTTAGCAGGTATTATTTCTAGCATAAACCTTATTAGACTGGCTATTGCTCGCATAACTACCTAGTTCCAAAACAGTGAGGTCAAGTCAACTGTGGCATCTAACAGAGTTTGCATTTGATGTTCTGAAATTAAACATGGTTGATCAGTTCCTCCTATTTCTTTGACTTTCAAGCTTCATAGTTTGTTATTGGAAGAAGTATGAAGGTTCAGCATCTCCAATGCATCATACTCTTAATATTCAAGGAAAATGAATTCTCGTTTATGAGAGAATGATGTGAACATCTTGACTTTTGTTTAAATATATTAATTATTTAATTTTAAATTATAAAAAAGTAAAATTAAGCATAACATTCATGAAGAGAAAAACATAGAGGTCCTAAAGGCAGGTAGGAAGGGCATTTCGAATATAGAGTACTCTTGATTTTTGCATCAGCAGGACATTGACACTAAATGTGATTACAGTCATTTCTCTAAAACAGTGTGATTTCTGCCTATGACCTAAACACTTATTCTTATACACATAAACATGATTTTCACCTTTCAAAGAAGTTTCTGTTCATAGCATACAGAGACCATTATAGGAAGCCAAGACTGGTTATAATACAGACAGCAATTGAATGAATGCCCAGTGCCATTGGGCATACCAACAACACCACTTCTACTCATATACAACAGGATACCATACAACAGGATGCAAGAATAATGAGAGGACCAGAGGTCCAAGTAGGACAACTGTAGTAAGCTACTGTCTTCAATATACGACTTATAATAGTGATAATTTTATCATCACTGAATGAATTTGTACTTTGTATATTTACCACGTCTTCTTTAGTTATATATTCATGGACATCCAGGTTGATGGATCAGTTACATAGCTGTTGTGAATGTGGAAGAAAAAAATATTAGTACAGGACTATTTCTGTTTTAGGACTTAGAATACATTGGATATATACTTAGGAGTAGTAGGTCTGGATCACACTGTACTTATACATTTAGGTTTCTGAGAAAAACTCACATTGATTTCAGTCATGCTTTTATGATTTCAAGTATTCATTAATAGTGAATTGGTGTTCCTTATTCTCCACATCCTCATCATAACTTGTTGACATGTATTTTCTTGATATTTACAATTCTAACAGGAATAAATCAGAATTTGTTTTTAAAATTTCATTGTGGTGACAGCAAAGGACATTAAAAAAAAGTTTTAAAAATTTGGTTGGTGTTTTAGTCCTTAGGAGCTTTAGGGGGTCTGGTTGGTTGATATTTTTGTACCTCCTATGCTATTGCTAACCCCTTCAGCTCCTTCAGTCCTTTCTCTAACTCCTTTATTGGGGACCCCTTCATCAGTACAATGGTTGGCTGAGAGCATCCACCTCTGTATTTGTCAGGCTTGGGCAGAGCCTCTCAGGAGACAGTTATATCAGGCTCCTGCCAGCAAACACTTCTTGGCATCCAAAATAGTGTCTAGGTTTAGTAACTGTATATGGGATGGATCCCCAGGTCAGGCAGTCTCTGGATGGCTTGCTCCACACTTTGTCTCTGTATCTCCTCTGGAGGGTATTTTCTTCCCCATTCTAAGAAGGACTGGAGTACCCACACTTTGGTCTGCCTTCTTCTTGAGTTTCATGTGGTCTGTGAATTGTATCTTGGGTATTCTGAAATTTGGGCTTATATCCACTTATCAGTGAGTACATACAATGTGTGTTCTTTTGTGATTAGGTTACCTCACTCAGGATGCTATTTTCTAGTTCCATCCACTTGCCTACAAATTTTATTAATTCATTTGTTTTAGTAGCTGAGTAGTACTCCATTCTGTAAATGTACCACATTTTCTGTATCCATTCCTCTGTTGAAGGTCATCTGGGTTCTTTCCAGCTTCTGCCTATTATAAATATGGCCACCATGAACATAGTGGAGAATGTGTCCTTGTACACTTGGAGCTGCCCATGGATCCACCTGTGTGTGTAGCAGAACATGGTTGTGTAGAACTTCAATGGGAGGAGAGGCCTTTGATCCTGTAAAGGCTGTATGCCCCAGTGTAGGGGAATGCCAGGGCAGGGGGCTCAGATGGGTAGGTGGGAGAACAACCTCATAGAAGCAGGGGGAAGGAGGGAGGGATAGAATGTTTTCAAAGAGAAAACCAGGAAAGAGGATAACATTTGTAATGTAACTAGAGAAAATATCTCATAAAAATATAAAGAAAAAAAGAAAAAAATTAAAAATTATTTACTATCTCTTTTGGTTTCTTCTGACTCCTGCCCATTTGATTTATTAGTTCATGGGAAACTTAGATTTTATATTTAAAAATATGTTTTAAATTATTTTGACTACTTTACTGTGTATGTGAAGTAGATATTCCTGACTTCTTTGGAGACTCAGTTGTGTCCTATGATGCGTTTCAGGAAGCTATCTTATGACAGGACATTTTGGTGGAGCAGGTACATGAGAGGATGTTTCCTTGAGGATACTTGATGTTTGTCAAGTATAACCCACAACTCTCTTCCATTGGATTGCCTTGCAATACTGTTGGTCCTCACTGATCTTTACTTGTAATGCCTTCCTGGAGAGAAAAGTTTCATAGGACTCCAGCTGTTTCTTGCTGCTTCCATGAACTCGTGTGGATTCAGAGGAGTCTGTGGTTCCTTCTGGATAGAACCAATGCTCCTAATTCATGTTGGGTGTTTGCCAATTGGCCAGGACTGCCACTAGAGATTTGTGTTTGATATTTTAGACTGGACTGGTGATATCGTGACAATGAAGATTGGAATCATCCATTAAAAACTACTTTTATACATGTCCACATCTCCCTTTTTCTATCAATTCTCTTCTGCTACCTCTGGTCAATGGGTTTGAAAGGAAGTTAAAGTGTTTAAGAACCACAATTATAGTAGGGTTTTAAAAAAATCTAAGTCTATATATTTGTATATGTTACGTCCATGTGTTTGCAAAATTATTTTAAAAATACTTATATTAGGCACTCTGACACACACAGGATCAGAGGTGAAGAGGAACTAACATTGGTCCCAACACTGGGAGTAACTGGGACCAGCAGGACCAGGCATACAGGAACTCCACCAGCCCAGTGACTTGGGTTCCTTCTGGTCTGTCTGGGCTGGTGTCCAGAACAGACCTTCTTGCAAGCTCTGCAGCCAGTCCCACAACACCCATAGGAAGCTCCACTCCCAGGTGCTCTGACACACCCA
>JADRCD010229008.1:0-24267 GCA_019843815.1 Montemys delectorum
AGTCCTCCACAGAAGAATCTCTACAAAGATGTGATGCTGGAGACCTATTGGAACCTCAATGCTGTAGGTAAGACTATGAATTTTCTTTCACTTTTTAAAAAGGGTAACAACTGTTTCTTTATTATTGATGATTTTCTGTAATGTCAATTGAGAATGAGGAAGAATGAGGTGCCTAAATCAGGTTTACTAAAGATAGTAACTTAAATTTGCCTAATTTCCAATAATAAATCATACATCTTCTGGTACTATGTTTTAGGCTACAATTGGGAAGACCATAATATCGAAGAGCATTGGCAAAGTTCCAGAAGACATGGAAGGTAATTTTCATGTGCAAGTTGGTATGAATATGCCTCTGAAAGAATGTTAATGCATCCTGGAACTTTTAAAGAAAAGCAACAACATAAAAAAAAAAAGTACTGCTTTAAGTATATTGATGATTAAATTCTCACAAATCCACATACCTCAATGTCAGATGTCTGACTTGTGTTTTCAAGGTATTTCTCTAAAAGAGAAGACAAGGAAACAATGCCTAACAGATGTTACCATTTGAATTATAGCCACATTACAGCTACTCTGTAGAACTGCCAATCCAGTCTCATAGCACTCACATATTGCCAAAGATATATATTAGGTGATAAGTACATGTTTCTAGTAAGCAAATATTCCATAGTAAATCTGATTACTCTTATAGTAACTTTGCTGAGTTTAAGTGAGAAGGCAGTTTAAGTGAAAGTCTAGAATGTTGTTGAGGAGAAAATTTAATTCCTATACCATATATCTATGATGAACAAATAGCCAAACTGTGTGAATACAATGTGTGTCCTTCATTTATTATTCTTTTTAAAATAGGTATATCCTGTGTCACAATGGATACAAGCCATGTAAGCATAGGGATATTGAAATGAGCAATGTAACTCTCTCTGCAAGAAAAATTAAAATACATGTAGTAGTCCACATTTGAGGAAATTTCTCAGTGTAATGCAAGTTTACAATTAGTTGGTTTTCCAACTTCAGTTGAGAATATATCCATAAACTCACACTGTAGAAATCCCTATGTGTACTAGGATTGTGGAAATTCTTTTCTGTTTGTCCTGGTTTACTTTGCCAATGTAGTATTATAGTGAGTTTCACAATATAGGAAAATTCATGAATGTACTCTGTGGTAAAGCTCTGAGCTCTTCCATTTCTCTTCAAATTTGTCCCAATATCATAGGATGCTACAAATTTGAGCCATGTAATAACCCTTGTACCATTACAGGCATGCAAAAAAAAAATCATAATGAAGAGGAAAACATGAATGTGAAGAAAGTGATAAAAATCTTAAGATGTCTTTCCTCTTTACAATTAGACTAATTGTAACATTAATTACTCTAAATAAAAAGATTCATTGGTTTCATGAATGTGATAAAGCTTTCATATGTGCCAATTATCTTTACAGGCATGAAAGAAATTGCACTGGAGTAAAACCCTCTGAATCGATTCCTTATAGGGATGCCTTTGTACATCACAGTTGTCTCCAAATGCATAAAGTAATACATACTGGAAAGAAATGCTACAAATGTAATCAATGTGATAAAGCCTATTCTCGACCCAGTGCTCTCCAAGTACATAAAAGGACACATACTGGAGAGAAACCTTATGAATGTGATCAGTGTGGTAAAGCCTTTGCAAGACACAGTCATGACAAAATGCATAAAAGAACATGTACTGGAGAGAAACCTTACAAATGTGATCAATGTGGTAAAGCCTTTGGATTGGATAGAGGTCTCCAAGTACATAAAAGGACACACACTGGAGAGAAACCTTATGAATGTGATCAATGTGGTAAAGCCTTTGCACAACAGTCTCATCTCAAAGTGCATATAGTAACACATACTGGTGAAAAACCCTATGAATGTAATTGCTGTGGTAAAGCCTTTGCACATCGTTCTCATCTCCAAGTACATAAAAGAATACATAGTGGAGAGAAACCTTACAAGTGTGTTCAATGTGGTAAAGCCTTTGTAGGTCAGAGTGATCTTAAGAAACATGAAAGAATTCATACTGGAGAGAAACCTTACAAATGTAATCAGTGTGGCAAAGCCTTTGGATATCAATGTTCTTTACAAGCACATAAAAGAATACATACTGGAGAGAAACCCTATGAATGTAAGCAGTGTAGTAAATCCTTTTCCTCTCATGGTCAACTTCGTAAACACGAAAGAATTCATACTGGAGAGAAACCTTACAAATGTAATGAATGTGGTAAAGCCTTTGCACAGAAAACTCATCTCAAAGTGCATAAAATAACACATACTGGAGGGAATCCATATGAATGTAATCAATGTGGCAAAGCCTTTGCATATCAAAGTTCTTTACAAGCACATGAAAGAGTACATACTGGAGAGAAACCCTATGAATGTAAGCAGTGTAGTAAATCCTTTTCCTCTCATCGTCAACTTCGAAGTCATGAAAGAATTCATACTGGAGAAAAACCTTACAAATGTAATGAATGTGGTAAAGCCTTTGCACAACTAACTTATCTCAAAGTGCATAAAATAACACATACTGGAGAGAAACCTTACAAATGTAATGAATGTGGTAAAGCCTTTGTTGTTCAGAATAATCTTAAAAGACATGAAAGTATTCACACTGGAGTGAAACCTTATGAATGTAAGCAATGTAGTAAATCCTTTGTCTCTCATTATGAACTTCAAACACATGAAAAACTTCATACTGGAGAGAAACCTTACAAATGTAATGAATGTGGTAAAGCGTTTGCACGATACAGTCATGTCAAAATGCATAAAATAACACATACTGGAGAAAAACCTTACAAATGTAATGAGTGTGGTAAAGTCTTTGGGTATCAGAGTACTCTTCAAGTTCATAAAAGAATACATACTGGAGAGAAGCCCTATGAATGTGATCAATGTGGCAAAGCCTTTGCAAATCCAAGTTATTTCCACGTACATAAAAGAATACATAGTGGAGAGAAACCTTACGAATGTGTTCATTGTGGTAAAGCCTTTGTAACTCACAATGATCTTAAGAAACATGAAAGAATTCATACTGGAGATAAACCTTCTAAATGTAGACAATAGAGTAAAGCCTATTCACCAACAAGTCACCTCCAACTACATAAAAGAGCACATACTAAAGAGTAACCTATGAATATAACCAATGTTGTATAAAGCCTTTACAGTGATCTTGAAAGGTGTGGTGGTTTCAATATACTTGGCCCATGGCAAGCGGCAGTATTAGGTAGTATGTTCGTTCTGGAGTAGATGTGGTGTTTGAGAAAGTATGTCACTGGGCTCGGAGACTCTGAGATCCTAAGCTTAAGCTCTTCCCAGGGCAGAAGTGTTTTCTAGCGGCCTTCTGATCAAGATGTAGAACTCTTGTCTCCTCCAGCACCATGTCTACTTGGACACTGCTGTTCTTTCCCCACCTTGATGATAATAGGCTGAATTTCTGAATCTGTACACTACCTCCAATTAAATGTCCTTTATAAGACTTGTCTTGGTCATGGTATCTTTTCACAGCAATAAAACCCAAATGAAGACAAATGGCATCAAAGATATCACATTGGAGAGAAACTGACAAGCACATAGGTCTCTGCATGGTTGACAATAGAAATGACATGTTTTTAATAGTCTCTCCTTTTCTCCTTCCATTTTCCCTCATCTATATTTTTCCACATCTCCTTTTCCTTCCAATTTTTTTCCCCCATGAGGACAGTGATATATTAAGATAGAATCTCATATATAGTTTAGTGTAGTCTTGGATTGAAAATCCTCCCACCTCTTCCTCTTGAAGACTGAGATTATAGGTGTGTATATCATGCCCAGGTTTTTCAAGCAAAAATCCATGGATGTGGAACACTGAGCTACAAATTAACTGTCTAGTCTTTGGGAAATTGCTAAGGTGATGACAATATTGAGGAGTAAACTCAGACAGTACAGTTGTGCCTCCACTTTTGCTACCTCCTGGAAGCCCACTACTATAGGGGTATGGAGTAAGCTTAGGCATTAGGTATAAAGCAGCCTGTTTTACATGAGACAATAATAGGAACCAAAATGACTGAGAGGGACTAGAGCTTAAAGCACAGTACAGGTATCCTGAAGCCAGAAAAGGACTCCAAGAGATGCTCTAACAGAGTCAATCCATGGTTGCAAGGACCAACCTCAGTGTGTTACAAGGTGTAAGAGAAGGTTCCAAGGTGTTTCCCTCTGGCTTCAGATGGTGTTTATTTCATTTAAACACTAGTGTTTATTTAAACCCAGACACATATTGGATAGAGTAGAGAAGAAAACCTTAAGATTCACATGGCAGTCTTTGCGACCACCCAAAGAGCCCTGAACTTATTGCCTGCAGAATTGGGATTGGCTTGTGTTTTTGTGGAGGAGGAATCTCAATGAATCTGGGCTGGTAGAACAAGAGATACAAATGCTCAAAGAGCTCCAGGGAAATCTCTGGGCATGATATACTCCCAACACCCCTTCCCCTTGGTACTCTGAACCCTTGGTAGCCTGGATTCTTCCCCTCCTTGGCCCCATACTAGCCACTGGAGCCTTGCTTCTCTTGGCATCCTGTGTCCTTCAGTTTCTAAACTGAAGCAGCAGATAAGTAGCATTGCAAAAATCACTACCAATCAGGTGTTGGTTCAGTATCAAGCTGTTCCCAACATTGGAGACAGTTATTGTGATCACACCTCTCCATTATAAAAAGAAAAAGGCTGAGTTGTGGGGTAGTCAGCTGTGATAGTTAGTCTGGTCCCTGGTTGAGCTCAGGCTTAGAACCCAGGAGACCTGACAGGCTACTTTTCCTGCAAGAAATGGCAGGTGTTTGGCCACGCCCCTTGGGTCCCTGGCTCTTGTTGGAACTACAGCTTCCCACAGCCCCCTGCAGAGAGGTGTGTGGCCATCAGTCACATATGAGCAGCACCAAACCTTCCCGCATGCAAATAAGGTTTCCCCAAGCTCCCAGACCAAGCCAATGAGAAGAACCTGTTGTCAGACCCTGACCTACCCCAAAACTGTATATAAGAATCCTATCCAGAAGGATTAAAGGTGAGACCTACTCCATTCTCCCAGAGCTTCTGTCATATGAGCTGTAACACTTGTATCACTGTAAGAGCCAAGATTTTAAACTCTACTAAATACAAAAAAACAAACAAAAAGACTTTATTTATTTATGTTCATTTAAGAAAATACTAGTCGTGATGTATTATTTTGAAGTATAGAGTTAATACGTTTGGATTTATTTAAAATTTATATTGAGAAAAATGTATTTTCACTATTGCTGTAGAAGAGTATCTACATAAGACTGTTAAACTGATTGTTATTTTATATCAAACAACTTATAATACTTTTATTATAATATTTTATAAATTTTAAGGAATATGACAAAAAGATATTGTAGGTATTGAAGGGGGGTCTCTGGGAGGAGTGGGGGTACAAAAGGTAAACAAGAATGTGATTTAATTCTATTTACTTAAAATATGTTTTTAAATGTTAACAAATTCAGATAAATTGAAATCGTAACTTTTCTGATCATAATGCAATAAAAGTTTAAAAAAAAAAAAGAGCTGTAACACTTGGGAAGAGGTCTGATCTCCTGAAATAACACCTGAAACTCCACTGCGCTCCTCACTGGCTAGTTGGCCTCATTGGCCCAGCCCAACCTAACTCATATGAGAAAAACAAGGCCACACTGGTGTCCTAATTTCTGGTAATATCTTTCCTTACCATTTTCTAAAACTTGCCTGCTCTCCTTCTGCTTTGTCATTTGTGGTTTTCTCCAGTCCAGTCACTAGGCCAGAAATGATGAAGTTTGGAAGGTGCTGGGGTCTCGTCCTACCTCAAAGTACCAAGTGCCAAAGTACTAAACTATCAATGAACTTCTGTTACTTTAATCTTTCCCTGGTGTCAAAAAGCCAGGTTCCTGAATCAATCCCAGTGTTTAGAACTCCACCTTCCAGAGTAGAAGGTTTGAAATTAGGGACTCACTCTCGTTACTTATTTCATTGTCACACAGAACAGTAGAACTTGATGAAATACAGACAGCTCATGCACATGCACAACATGGTCCTAGTGTGTAGTCTGAAATAGTGTGATTGTTGTGCCTGCTGCCTGGTGTCTGTCAGTTTTATTTGTCTGTCCTCCCACCTTTTAAAAATTCTTTGCACCAATGCTGAACTGTTTTTGCAGAACAGATTTGGTCTTTCTGACAGTTTCTGTCTCTTGTTGGTTAATTTAGTTATGCTTCCCTGTGTAATAGGTGCATATGGCTTTATTCATCACTTATTGTGCCCAAGTCTTTATTATCAACTGCTTCTCCTCTTTCTTAGAAGCAGCTGAATTCATAGAATCACGTGTCTGTAGCTATTTGACACACTGAATAGAAGTGTGTTTTACTGTTTGTGATCTTAAGTCAATCTAGGATATACTATTAAAAATAATGTATGGCCTTTCCCCTTGAGAGGTGATTCATGAGAATAAAAATCCTGTAAACATACTAAAATTAAAAAAAAATAGACTTAATTTATGTACATATGGTACCAATCCTACAAGATACTTTTAAGAAATCATTTTCCTCCATTTATATGTATAATTAAGATAGTCATGAGTTAAGTGTAATTTTCTCTGTTTTTAAAAGCAATGTATTTCGTGTGCGAGGGGAGATGCATCTGTGGGTCCTTGTCTGCTGTGCTGCATACATAGAGCATCGAGCCAACAGGACCGCAGGCTTGCACACGCTCTGCACTGTCCCAGTCCCAGCCAACTGACCTTCTCAAACTTAAGTGAAAAAAGTAGTGCATGACAAATATAACCAATGTGCCTTTAAGATAAATGAGAGACTTCTTATATAATCACAGTACAGTACAGTACTGATAAATACCCCTGTAGGATTCACAGTTGAGTGAAAGGGGCTAATATGCTTTCCATGTGAGTAACATCATAAGCCAAATATAATGACCTCAAAATTGGATCCTAGACATGCACCTAAGCCTCATACATACACCAAAAGGGCTATGGTTCCCACAATTCAAAGACATCAATCATGTGACTTTAAGAACAGTATATGATTTTAATGGAAAGTCTTACATTACTACCTGAGGGGCTCCTCTGGCTTTTCTGCTTTTGATGTTCTTTTCTAAATACTTGCATTTTTAAGTATAAATTGTATTTACAAATTTCTATTTTCTCGAATTCATGGGCTTTTTCACAAGACAATGTACTCCTTACCTATCTGTGTGGTTGTGTCTTCTGAGGCCTCTGGATACCTAAATTTTATATTACAAAATAAAAATATCCTTCACCATTCCCTGAAACATGCTGACCATTGCCCTGTCTCCTGCTGTTTCCATCCTCTTAAATAGCAAGTAGTGAGCTGCATTGAGACACATGCAGGGAAGGACTCCAGCCCTTTTTCAAAGAACTGACCTGCCACTATGTTCTGTCTGTAATGTGTGTCTCTTTCTGGAGAGAACAGATTTATTTAATGAAGGTAGTATTCATACAATAGCTTTTTACCTGTTTTATTGTGCCATGGAAAACTAGTAAAGGTTACTATCTCATGTCGACTTTATTGTCATGTGACTCAGTGCAGATAGCCTACATGTATGCAGGATACTGTCATGGTGTGTAATCTGAAGTACAATTTAGACTTCATTGTGCCTGCCAATTGTTGTCCCTTCACGTAGATGGTCTTGTTTTTTCTCTTCCCCTTTTAACATTTTAAAGTGATTTTCTCCTACCCTAAGCTTCTTCTTTGTCTTGCTTCTTTCCATTTCTGTCTCCATGGTCATCTAACCTACAGCTGTGTATGTGGTCGTTTTCAGTGACCTTCTCCCTCAATCATTTCCTCAAAGCTTAATGGTGTTTGTTTCTTTTAAAAGAAGCAGAAATTTTGTATAATTTATGATTTGTTAATGTCAATATACATTATACTATATAACTGTAAATATCCCGATATATAATATGAAGTGAAATTAAGCATTTTTTTTTTCCTTTTTGATGGTGTTTAGTGATTTCAGTTCTCAACTTAGGCTTGTCTACTAGCTATTTACTAACAGAAAAAAGGGCTTAAATGTACTCTTATGGCTCGAAATTTTTAAGTAGGGTAAGGCAATTTCTTTTACATGAGGCATCCTTTGTGATATTAAAAAGTCAGGTAATTCACTTTTTTTTTTTTTTGCAAAATTTAACAAATATATGATGGTTGTAATCAGCACTCTAATCATTACTAAGTTAATGATGTTGGTTCACATTCGTCTACTATACACAAAAGTAAAATCTTTTCATTTCTATAGGTAGTGATGTTGTGAATAGCAGAGTATATATGAGGATATTTAATTCATAAATATTAAGAAGTTGCTTCTTTTTCTTCATCGATATGCTGTAATATGTAAGGACAGTTATTTTGCAAACAAGGATTCCAAATATGAAACATTCTACCTTCTCATCTTTAGAAAACATCTAAAGAACAAAACTAAAGAAAATTATGTCATAACTTCCTGTACTCAGAGCAACTCTTCTGGTGCATCTGAAGACAGCTACAGTGTATTTATTTATAATAATACATAAATCTTGAGGCCTGAGTGAGTGGGCCAACCAGAGTGTGCAGGGTTGGCCGGAGTGAGCAGAGGTCTTAAAAGTAGATTCCCAATAACCAGATGAAGGCTCACAACTATCTGTATAGCTACAGTGTGTACTCATATACATGAAATAAATAAATCTTTTTTAAAAAGATACAAAGTGAGATCTTGTAAGAGAAAACTGTATAAACCCTGTATAACACACCACTAGTATTCATGTGTAGAAGGATGAACTCCAGGCTGTTGAGACGGGTTACTCTGTGGAGATAGACATCAAAGGAAACAGACCATAAACACAGTGGATCCCAAAACATGCTCTCAAGTAAATCATTATAGATTTCAAAGTGAAAATTTGTATAGTTCTTAGAAAACATGAATATAACGTTTGTCCCAAGGAAGAACGACTACCTCATATCTCTAAGGGAAAAGAAAACTTAAAGGTTATTCCATTTTTAAAAAATAGTATATTTTGTTTGAGAGCAAAGATGTGCTATCCCATGTCTGTTGTAGAATGTCCAGATAAGAGGATCTTGTCTGGGCAGCTTTTTACACATCCTGGACCTCCTACACAACCTCAGTCCCAACTGTATCCTTCTCAATGGATCATTAAAGATCTAAGTGAAAATAAATTACACTATGAATATAACAAACCAGAAATTAATAAGCCTTGTAAACAAATGAAAATTCTTATAAAATAAACAATAACTATAATATGGCTGTTGATCACCAGAGGAAGTCAGGACTGGAACTCAAGCAGGTCAGGAAGCAGGAGCTGATGCAGAGGCCATGGAGGGATGTTCCTTATTGGCTTGTTTCTCCTGGCTTGCTCAGCCTGCTCTCTTATAAACCCAAGACTTCCAGCCCAGAGATAGCACCACCCACAAGGGGCCCTCCCCACTTGATGACTAATTGAGAAAATGCCCCACAGCTGGATCTCATGGAGGCATTTCCCCAACTGAAGCTCCCTTCTCTGTCATAACTGCAGCCTGTGTCAAGTTGACACACAAAACTAGCCAGTACAATAGTAAAATAGAATGAGGATAAAAGACTAGTTATATTTTTAATGAAAGGAACATGCTTTATGAAAATGAGTACAACTTAAAACAAAACATAATTAACCATACATTTGATATCAGACATGTACCACAAAATGCAGTGGCTCCCATAATACAAAGAAATGAATCATGTGACTATTCAACAGCTTGATCCTACTTGAAAGCTCTATATTGCTAGATAACTGGATCCATGGGTCTTCTGCCTCTGGCATTTAAAATGAAATATTTCAGAATTATGTGTGGGTTTGCATTTGAAAGTAAGTGTTACAAATGTTCATGTTCTTGAATCCACGTGCTTTTTCCATGTAAGCTGCACCTCCCCCTACTCTATTGATTTTGTTCTTTCTTCCAAGGCCTCTAAGTCCTCAGGTTTCGTATGAGAAACTGAAGAAAATGTCCTGACACATCTGGCCATTATTTCACTCTGTCAATTGTCTAACTCTTCTTAATTAATATCAACAGGTAATTTTTTGAAAAACTGACAATAGGGGTGAGGGTTCAGCTATTAATCAAAGACTAGAAAGTGTGTTTAGAAAATCTTAGAACATTTTTAAAAATTATTTATAGTAATATATATATACACATATATATATATATATAAAGTTCTCTTCAGATCTAATGAAACTTTAGGTTTAGAGGGTTATGGGGTAGGTTTAGAATTTACAGGGTTAGGCTTAGGGTTAGAGGGGTGAGTGTTGGGATTAGGGTTAGAATTAGAGTTGAGACGTTAGGATTAGGGTTAGGTGTAGAGGCTTGGGGTTAAGATTAGGGGTTAGGGTTAGTGTTAGGGATGTTAGTATCAGGCTTGTTAGGGTGAGGTCTTAGGGTTACGGTTAGGAGATTAGGGTTAGGGTTAGGCTTCCAGGGTTAGAGGGTTAGAGTATTAGAGGGTTATATTTAGAGTTAGTGTTAAGGTTAGGTTTAGGGTTATGTTGTGAGTTAGTGTTAGGGTTATAGGAAAGGAATAAAAGAAATCCCACATTGATTCTTGTTATGGTTATGTTTAGAGTTCAGTTTGGTTTTAGGATTAGAGTGTTATGGAGTTAGTGGTTTAGGGTTAGGGCCTAGGCAATTGGGTTTAGAGTTTAGGGTTGGAGTTAGGGCTTAAGGGTTAGGATTAAGGTTAGTGTTGGAGGATTAGGTTTAGGGTTAGATTTTAGGTTAGCGTTAAAGTTAGGGTTGGGAGGGTTATGATTTCAGTAAGAGGGTTAGAGTGATAGAGAAGTAGAACAGAACACAGCTATTGCAAATTGCAAATCAGGGTTGGGATTAGGGTAGGTTGGGTCAGGTGTTAGGGGTTAGAGCATAGGGTTAGGTGTTAGGGTTAGGGATTAGGGTTCGGGTTTTGGTTAGGGTAAGAGAAGGTTAGTATCAGGCTAGGAGTTTGGGTTGTGGGGGTTAGAGTTAGGGTTAGGGTTAGGGTTAGGGTAAGGGTTAGTATTAGGGTTAGGGTTATGGCCTGGGCCAAGGTCAGTGACAGGGTTATGGTTTGGACTAAGATAACGATTAGGGTTAGGGTTAGGGAATTTAGGGTTAATGTTAGGGTTAGACTAGGGTTATGGTTAGGGTTAGAGTTAGGGTTTAGGGATTAAGGGTTAGGGTTAGGGTTAGGGTTAGGTGTAAGTTCAGGGCTATGGCCATGGCTATTGTTTGGGTTTTGTTTATGTTTATGTTTATTGCTAGTGCTAGTGCTAGGTATTTTGTTAGGGATTTGTTTATGTTAGGTTTTTGGGGGTGATGGTTAAGGCTAGGGCTATGACTAATATTAGGGTTAGCACTTCGGCTCAGGCTATAGTTATGTGTAGATTTAGGATTCAAGATAGGGTTAGGGTTAGAGCTATTTCTAGGACTGTGGCTGGTCCTGTGGCTGCCTCAAACTATGTCTAGGGATAGGCTTATGGTTAAGTTCAGGTTAAGTTAGCTTTGGTTGACAAGGATAGAGAAAGAGGTAAAGGTTAAGTTTAGGTTATGGCTTGTACTAGGGTTAGGACTAGGGATAGGCCTAGTGTTAGGGAAAGCTCTATGGTTAGTTTAAGGTTTATGTTTAGGGCTAGTGCTAGGGATAGTTTAGGGTTAGAGTTTGAGTTAGGGTTAGAGTTGAGGTTATGGCTAGGGCTAGATTTATGGCTAGGGCTTCGGCTGGCTCTAGAGTTAGGGTTAGGCTTGGGTTAAGTTTAAGACTAGGACTATGGATAGGGCTAGAGTTTATGTCTAGGGCTCTATTTTATGTATAATCTACTTTAAAGTACTTTTCTTACAAGAATATCAAGTTGTTCTGTTTTTTGAAATGTTTCTGTGAAATACAGGAAAGTAAAACGTACTGGGTTCCTATTCTTAAAAACACATGTTTTCCACCTAAGATCTTTAAAGCTAACTACATATAAGAACATTAAATGAAATTAAGTCACTTAAGTATACTATCATATCATCTCTAAATAGTGATATTTTAAATTTCTTCCTTTCCAATTTGTATTCCTTTGGCCTCCTCTTGTGGTCTAATTGCTCTAGGTATAACTTCAAGTACTATCTTGACTAGGTAGGGAGAGAGTGGGCAGCCTTGTCTAGTCCCTGATTTTAGTAGGATTGCTTCAAGTTTCTCTCCATTTAGTTTGATGTTGGCTACTGTTTTTCTGTATATTGCTTTTACTGTGTTCAGGTATGGGCCTTGAATTCCTGCTTTTTCCAATACTTTTAACATGAAGAGATATTGAATTTTGACAAATGCTTTTTCAGCATCTAATTAAATAATCATGTAGTTTTTTGCTTTAAGTTTGTTTGTGTAGTGGATTACATTGGTGGTTTTCCATATATTGAACCATCCCTGCATCCCTGGGCTGAAGCCTACTTGATCGTGGTGAATGATGTTTTGATGTTTTCTTGGGTTCAGTTTGTGAGAATTTTATTGAGTATTATTGTAAACCTATTCATAAGGCAAATTGGTTTAAAGTTCTCTTTCTCTGTTGGGTCTTTGTGTATTGTTGATATCAGCATAACTGTGGCTTCATAGAATGAATTGAGTAGTGTTCTGTCTCTATTTTGTGGAATAGTTTGAAGAGTATTGGTCTTTTGATAGAATTCTATACTAAACCCATGGAGTCTTGGGTTTCTTTTTTTTTTTGTTAGCAGACCTTTAATGGCTGTTTCTATTTCTTTAGGGTTTATGGGGCTGTTTAGATGGTTTATATGATCCTGATTTAACTTTGGTACCTGGTATCTGTCTAGAAAATTATCCACTTCATCCAAATTTTTTAGTTTTCTTGAGTGTAGGCTTTTGTAGTAGGATCTGATGATTTTTGAATTTCCCGATTCTGTTGTTATATCTCCCTTTTCCTAGTGGTTTTCTTAATTTGGATACTGTCTCTGTGCCCTCTGGTTGGTCTGGCCAAGGGTTTATCTATCTTGTTGATTTTCTCAAGGAACCATCTGCTGGTTTTGTTGATTCTTTATGTGGTTCTTTTTGTTTCTATTTGATTAATTTCAGCCCTGAGTTTGATTATTTGTTGCCATCTACCCTTCTTGAGTGTATTTACTTCTTTTTTTTTCTAGAGCTGTCAATTGTGTTGTTAAGCTGGTAGTGTTTTGTCTCTCCATTCTCTTTTTGCAGTCACTCAGAGCTATGAGTTTTTCTCTTAGCACTGCTTTCATATTTTCCCATAAGTTTGGGTATGTTGTGCCTTCATTTTCATTAAATTCTAAAGTCTTTAACTTCTTTCTTTCTTTTTTCCTTCCTTCCTTCCTTCCTTCTTTCCTTCCTTCCTTCCTTCCTTCCTTCCTTTCTTTCTTTTCTCTCTCTCTCTCTCCCTCCCTCCCTCCCTCTCTCTCTCCCTCTCTCTCTCTCTCTCTCTCTCTCTCTCTCTTTCTTTCTTTCTTTCTTCCTTTCTTTCTTCCTTGATCAATTCTCATTGAGTAGAGCGTTTTTCGGCTTCCATGTGTATGTGGACTTTAGTCCTTGGTGATCTGATAGGATGCATAGGATTATTTCAATCTTCTTGTATCTGTTGATGTCTGATTTGTGACTGATTATATAGTCAGTTTTGGAGAAGGTACTGTGAGCTGCAGAAAAGAAAGTATATTTCTTTGATTTAGGGTAAAATGTTCTATAGATATCTGTTAAACCCATTTTGTTCATAACTTCTGTTAGTTTTAATGTGTCTCTGTTTAGTTTGTGTTTCTATGATCTGTCCATTGATGAGAACTGGTTGAAGTCTTCCACTATTATTGTGTGAAGTTCAATGTGTGCTTTCATCTTCAGTAATGTTTCTTTTCTTTTATGTATGTAGATTCTTGCTAGTTTTTTTTTTTATGAGTATGAAGTGTCCTTCCTAATCTTTTTTATAACATTTGGTTGAAAGTGAATTTTATTCAAAATTAGAATGGCGACTCCAGCTTGTTTCTTGGGACCATTTGCTTGGAAAATTGTTTTCCAGCCCTTTACTCTGAGGTAGTGTCTGTATTTGTCACTGAGATGCATTTCCTATATGCAGCAAAATGCTGGATCCTGTTTACTTATCCAGTCTGTTAGTCTATGCCTTTTTGTTGGAGAATTGAGTTCATGGATGTTAAGAGATATTAGGGAATAGTGATTGTTGCTTCCTGTTATTTTTGTTGTTAGAAGTAGAATTATATTTGTGTGGCTATCTTATTTGGGCTTGTTGAAAGATTACTTTCTAGCTTTTTTCTAGGGTGTAGTTTCCCTCCTCGTGTTGGAGTTTTCCAACTATTATCCTTTGTGGGGCTAGATTTGTGGAGAGACATTGTGTACATTTGGTTTTGCCATGGAATATCTTGGTTTCTCTGTCTATGGTAATTGTGAGTTTTGCAGGGTATAGTTGCCTGGGATGGCTTTTGTTTTCTCTTAGGATCTGTATGAGATCTACCCAGGATCTTCTAACTTTCACAGTTCCTGTTGAGAAGTCTGGTGTAATTCTCATAGGTCTGCCTTTATATATTACTTGACCTTTTTCCCTTACTGCTTTTAGTATTCTATCTTTGTTTTGTTCATTTGGTGTTTTGACTATTATGTGACAGGAGGAATTTCTTTTCTGGTCCAATCTATTTGGAGTTCTGTAGGCATCTTGTATGTTTATGGGCATCTCTTTCTTTAGGTTAAGAATGTTTTCTTCTCTAATTTTGTTCAAGATATTTACTGACCCTTTAAGTTGGGAATCTTTGTTCTCTTCTATACCTATTATCCTTAGGTTTGGTCTTCTCATTGTGTCTTGAATTTCCTGGATGTTTTGGGTTAGGGGATTTTTGCATTTTGCATCTTCTTTGACTGTTGTGTCAATGTTTTCTATGGTATGTTCTCCATCTGAGAGTCTCTCTTCTATCTCTTGTATTGTGTTCATGATGGTTGTATCTGTGTATCCTGATCTCTTTTCTTGGTTTTCTATCTCGAGGTTTTTCCTCCCTTTGTGATTCCTTTATTGTTTTTATTTTCATTTTTAGATCCTGGATCATTTTGTTCAGTTCCTTCACCTACCTGGTTCTTGTTTTGTAATTCTTTAAGGGTTTTTGTGTGTGTGTGTTTCCTCTTTAAGGGCTTCTACGTGTTTACTTGTGTTCTCTTGTATTTATTTAAGGAAGTTATTTATGTCCTTCTTAAAGTCCTCTATCATCATCATGAGATGTGATTTTAAATCATAGTCTTGCTCTTCCAGTGTGTTGGGGTATTCAGGGCTTGCTCTGATGGGAGCACTGTGTTCTGATAGGGCCAAGTAACCTTGGTTTCTGTTACGTACATTCTTGCCCTTCTCTCTTGCCATCTGGTTATATCTGCTGTTAGCTACTCTTGCTGTCTCTGACAGTGGCTTGTCCCTCCTGCAAGCCTGTGTGTCAGTACTTCTGGGCGATTAGTTCTCTCTGGGAAGAATTTGGGTATTGAGAGCTGTGACACAGTGTCAGCTCTGGGTGCCAACAGAAACTGGAAGGATGATAGAGGTCTTAAAAGTGCATATAATGAATTGCCTTAAAGAAATACAGAAAAACACACAATCAAACAGGTAGAAGTCCTTAAAGAGGAACCAAATACATCCCTTAACGAAATACAGGAAAATGCAGTCACAAAGATTACTATTCTCAGGAATAGAAAAAACAGTAAAAAAAAAAATGGATGCATAGGTGAAATAAAAGGCCAAATGTAAACATTTCCTAACACAAAGAATCCAGGAAATCTGGGACACAATGAAAGAAAAAAACCCTAAGAATTATAAGGTAAGAAGAGGGTAAAGATTCCCATTTCAAAGGGACAGAAACCATGAGCAACAAATCATAGTAGAAAGCTTTTCTAACCTAAAGAAAGAGATGGCTATAAACATAGAAGACTCTTACAAGACACCAAATAAGTTGGAACAAATATGAAAATATTCCCAGTACATAATAATCTGAACAGTAAATGTACAGAAGATAGAATATTATACTCTGCAAGGGAAAAAAGGCCAAGTGAAATATAAAGGCAGGTCTATCAGAATTACACCTGTCTTCTCAACAGATGCCCTAAAAGCCAGAAGATCATGAACAGCTGCCTTATATACCCTATGAGACCATAAATGTCAGCCCAACTAATATAACCAGCAAAATTCTCAATCACCATAGATGGTGAAACCAACATATTTTATGACCAAACCAAACTTAACCAGTATTTTCCTAATCCAGCCTTATGGAAGATACTAGCAGAAAAACTGCAATGCACAGGGGAGAACTGCCAGAGGCTGGCCGATCTGGGCCTCCTTCAACCCGTGGGAGAAACAGGGTCCTAGTCAGGTCCATGAGGCATCAGTGAAGAGTGACAAACAGAGCCGACACAAGGGTGTGTGAATCTGAATGTATTTGTTAAAAATGACATCAGACTTTTACAAAACAGACTTTTACATTGCAAAATTGAAATGATAAATCTAGCAGCTCAGCAGTTAAGGTACATCTGAGGCCACCTCAAACACACTGGGTCTTAAGCAGCCACCTCTTCTAGATAGGTGCTGCAACCCCTGGGCTCAAGCACTCTGGGCCCCGGGGACTGTGGACTGTAAGAATCTAAGTTCTATTTCATCTAAGTTCCCAGTGTGAGTCCCAGAGCGTGTCCAAGTCCAAGAGAGAGCACAAAATCAAAAGCAGGCTTATATGGTATACAGGAAACATGGTGGATGACAAGAGTCACATAGGCGGGCAGCGGGTTTCAGCAAGGGGCACAAGACTGAGGTCAGGTAGGCAAGTGACCGCCACACAAGGTCGGTACAATCAGGTAGCCAGGTGTGAAGCAGGCAGAAGAGCAGTGGTGCCCTCCCTGCTGGGGCTAATTTGGTATTCCTATGCTAATTCTCTGCTTTTGCTGGAGGCAAGGACTAGGAGAATCCGATCTAGCATTTCCTGCTAATTTACTGGGTCTTGCTGGAGGCACGCCCTTGGATTACTCTCTAGTACATAAAACAGTTCTGACTATTATGGGGCTGCCCTAAGGTATGTGCTTGACCTTTGTTGCTAACTCTGAGGACATTCTGTCTGTTAAGTCTGGTTCCTTGAGAGAAATTCCAAGCTAAGGACAGCTTGGAATAAAATTAGGATATATATTGGAAACATCGTGCTGGCCAGGAAACAATGCCCAATCTTAGCCATTAATGAATCATTTCTTGGGGTAGCTTTATGCCTAAATATGAGGGTGTGTTGACGCTTGGAAACACTAATCTGGAACACATCTGAGTTAGGAGATGTCAGTGACTATCTGAATACCCAGGAGGCACAAGCTCCCTTTTGGGGCTATAACGCCTCTTGTCTTTGATCAGGCTTTTACCCCCGATACTGTAGACATGACTGGTATAGACAAGTGTGCATGGCAGAGAACCACATCTAAGAAAACAAAAGAAATTTATCATCTCACAACAAAATCAAAAGAAGTGCATCACACACACACACACACACACATACACACACACACACACACACACAAGCACACACTTATACCTTCAATACAAAAATAAGAAAAATTGATCATTAATACCTTTCAAAATCAATTGTCTCAATTCACCAATAAATAGACACTGGCTATCAGCCTGGATTTGTAAGCAGGATCTGCTGCATACAAGAAACATAGTTCAACAACAAAGATAGACATTACAGCAGAGTAAAGGGCTACAAACAAGGTTTCCAAGCAAACAGACTCAAGAAACAAGATGGAATAGCCATTCTAATATCTCATAAAATAGACTTTCAAACAAAAGTAAATTTATATTCATCAAAGGAAAAAAAATCCAACAAATTGACATCTCAATTAAAATCATGTATGCCCCAAATGCAAAGGTGCATACATTCAACAAAAGAACTTTACTATAGCTCAAACCATATATTGAACCCCACACAATAATAGTGTGAATATTATGGAACTTTGTCCAAAATTGGCCATAAAATTGGGATAAAACAACCCCCAATAGATACAAGAAGATTGAAATTATTCCATTTCTATTCTATCAGATCACCACAGACTAAGGCTGGACAAAAGAAAGCTCACATACTCATGGCAACTGAACAACTCTCTATTCAATGATAACTTAGTCAGGGAAAAAGTTAAGTATTTAAAGACTTCCTAGAATTCAATGAAAATGAAGGCATAACTTACCCAAAGCTTTAGGCCACAAAGAAAGTAGTGCTAAGAGAAAATTTCATAACATTAAGTGCCTTCACAAAGAAATTGGAGAGATCCCATTCTAGCAACTTAACAGCACATCTGAAAGCTCTCAAACAAAATTAATCAAACACACCCAAGAGGAGTATGTAGCAAGAAATACTCAAACTCAGAAATTAACCAATTATAAACAAAGAGAACAATACAAGGAATCAATGAGACCAAGAGCTGTTTTCTTGAGAAAAGCAACAAGATAGACAAACCCTTTACCTAAACTAACAAAAAGGCACAGAGACAGTATCCAAAGTGACAATATCTGTAATGAAAATGGAGCATAACAATAGAAACTGAGGAAGTCCAAAAAAATCGTTTGGTCTTACTTCCAAAGCCATTATTCTACAACAATGAAAATTTGCACTACATGCATGAATTTCTAGATAGATAACTCATGCCAACTTTAAATCACAATTAGGTAAACTATCTAAACAGTCTCATAACAACCCCCCCCCCCCCAGTAGAAACAATCATAAAAATCTTCCAGCCAAAAACACTCTACGGCCAGATGCTTTTAGTGTACATTTCTATCAGATATTCAGTGAAGAGCTAATGGCAATAATCCTTGAGATGGTTTGTATATGCTTGGCACTGTTGGGAGTTATGGCCTCGTTGGAGTAGGTGTAGCCTTGTGGGTGTGGGCTTTACTGTCCTGTCCTAGCTGCCTGAGAGTCAGTATTCTGCTAGCAGCCTTTTAATGAAGATGTAGAACTCTCAGCTCCTCCTATACCATGCCTGCCTAGATACTGCCATGTATTTGCCTTGATAATACTAGACTGAACCTCTTAACTGTAAACCAGCTTCTATTAAATGTTGTCCTTTATAAGATTTGCCTTGGTCATGGTGTCTATTCATAGCAGTAAAGCCCTAACTAAGACAGAAGTAGGTACCAGGGACTTAGGTACTGCTCTATTAGGCCTGACCATGCTTTTGTTTGGAAGAATGTGCATTTGGGGACTTTGGTTTTGGAAAGCACTGGGATACTTTAGATGGGGCTTAGTGGACTATCCTAGTAGGAATATAGAAGATTTTGTTACTGAGAGTGATTTGAATTGTGCAGACCTCACCCAAGAGATTTTAGTGGAGAATAGCTTCAGTATGTGGCCTAGAGAGTGTATTTACAGTATTTTGGTGAAGAACATGGCTGATTTTTGCACTTGTCTGAAGGGTCTGCCTGATGCTACGGTACAGAGATTTATATTAACTGCATTGACCAAGGAAATTTCAAAAAGCCCAGCAGAGTCTTTATTGTCTGGTTTAGCCTCATTGAACACTGTTTTGAACAAGCGAAGCAAGCTTAGAAAAGAAAAAATATAAAATATATGGTTCAAGTATTAAAGAGGCACTAGGAAGTGAAATGGAGCTGAATCCTATGTTCTAGGAGGTAATGTATTAAGGGATTTGGTGACAAAATCCCATCTTGATAATTTAGATCCAGGCATAGTGGTACATACCTTTAAATCAAGAAGAAAAAGCCAAACAGATCTCTGAGTGCAAGGCTAGCCTGGGACAAAGCAGGTTCCAAATGAAGGAAAGTTTAAATCCAGGCATGGTAGTACATGCATTTAATCCCAGCATTACAGGAGTCAGAGCCATGCAGATTTCTGAGTTCAAGGACAATCTACAGAGCAAGTTCCAGGAAAGCTAAGTTTTGGCAGAGAGGGAATGTGAAAACAAAAAGCTGATAATAGAATAAGGGGGACCATGTTCCAGCCCCAGCAAGCATCAGAACATGGCAGCTTCACTTATGTGGCTCTGGCTTCAGAGTGAAAAATAGAAGGGACTACTGAAAACATTGATGGTGGAACTAAGAAATTAGTGGTGCTTAATAAGAGACCGGCATCACTGAGGTAAAATCTTCTGAGAAGTGTTTTCTGGGAGCACAAAGAAGCTTTGTTCCAGAGATAGCCAAGATTGTATCTCGTGCTGCACCTGTACTTGGTAATGTATAGGAATCACCCTGGTGGTAGTGGTTTTGAAGGCTTGAAGGGGTCATGAAGACCAGCTGAGGCTTGTCACTGTGAGATACCATGGAAGGCCATTGGTGAAGGTACAGCCTCAATTGCAGTTGACAGCCCAGGACTGAAGAGGTCATGCAAAGGAGTTGAGGCTTGGCAACATGAAGAGAGCCTATGAGGGGCTATTGGTGAAGCCTAGTTGCAATATATTGTTCCCAGTATGCTGTAGATGCCAGCAACATGGGATGATCACCAAGAACAGCAGCAGCAATGGAGTGGATCAACCTGAGCTTAGAGTGCTACAGAGGGCAGATCTGGAGAAGTGACACCAGCCCTTTAGAGGAGCCCTGAAGATCATGTGTAGATCCCAGACATCAAAAGTTGATTTGGTCAGTGTATGTTTACACATGAATAAATAGAATGGAATTATGACATAAATTAGTATGAGAAAAGTGGGCCCAGTTGTAGGAGGAATGTGGATTTGTGGCTTTTTATTACTTTGAAAATTTTTGTCAGAGGGTGGTGAGGGAGTTTGGAAAACTCGACTATAAGTGCCACTGCATGCTGAGATTTCAAGGGTGTGTTCTTGTCAAAGAGCGAAGACACGACGCAAGAATCACTTTGTGCTCATGATTTCGGGTATATGTGTGCACATATGTGTGGCCCAAGATCATTACCAGCTCCCCAAGCATATTCTTGGCTTTAGGGAAGGAGCACTATGTTATCCTTAGCACATCATGCTCTTAGAGAAAGATACCAAGGCTCAGAATTCTTTCTATCAACTTCTCCAACTGATTCCTGGACATGTTTCTATGATGTTTCAGTAATACTTTCAGCATTGCCATTAAAATTAGTTCCTTACCTTTATGTCACATGTATTGTCAGATTATTGGAAACTTCCTTTAAAATTTAGTATCATAAATCAAAGTTAAATCACCAGTTGCCAGATTATTTTATTTGTGTGAAAGAATGAGTGTGCATGTGTATGGATGGGTGTGCACATGTTTTTGTGCTGTGGGTGTGTTGTGTATAGAAAACACAGAGTCCATGTCAAATTTTTTTCTGCAGTTGACTTTTTTTTTTTTTAAGATTTATTTTATGGACTTTCTAAGGTGTGACCAGCCAGGAGGCAAAGGCCTCACAAGTCACAGGGAGGCAGTGACAGGACTCTCTCAGCCTCTGAGTGACAGCGGTGGATCAGCAACTCTCTCTGCCCCTTCCCTGCAAGCGGAGAACCTGACTTAACCCTGGGTTAAAGCACAGGGAGTGCTTTAACTCAGGGACTCAGCCATCTGCGCCCGGGATATACCAGAGGAGAGCTGATCTCCCAGAAGTACTGAAGATGTGCTAGAAGGGCGGGTCACGTCAGAACAAACCACACTCTATGCCTGAACAGTTCCACATGTAAGAGGTTTAATTGAGAAGGAGAGAGAGGGCAGTAGCTCGGAAAGAGAGGAGGAGGAGAGAGAGATGGAGGAATGTTCCTCGTGTATATATATGAGTTATGACATAGTGGCTGCAGGTAAAGGTGGGAGGTGAGCCCAATGGATTCTAGGAATATGGTGACTGTTGCTCTGGCAACAGGTCTGTGAACCCGCCCGTGCATCACCACAGGTTTTGGATGCCCTGATGCTAACAACTGACACTGGCTTACAGACCCATGGGAGGAACAAGCTCTAGTCAGAGAAAGCAAGAACATCTAACACCAGAGATCAACAGATGGCAAAAGGCAAATGCAAGAATCCTACCAACAGAAACCAAGACTACTAGGCTTCATCAGAATCTAGTACTTCCACCACAGCAAGTCCTGGATATCCCAAAACATTGGAAAAGCAAGATTTGGATCTCAAATCATATCTCATGATGGTGCTGGAGGAATTTAAGAAGGATATGAATAACTCCCTTAAAGAAATACAAGAGAACACAGGTAAAGAGGTACAAGCCCTGAAAGAGGAAACAAACAAACAAAAAAATCCCTTAAAGAATTATAGGAGATCACAAGTAAACAAGTAGAAGCCTTTAAAGAAGAAACACAAAAATCCCTTAAGGAATTACAGGAGAGCACAAACAAACAGGTGAAGGAATTGAGCAAAACCATCCAGAACCTAAAAATGGAAGTAGAAACCATTAAGAAATCACAAAGGGAGAAAACTCTGGAGTTAGAAATCTTAGGAAAGAATTCAGGAAACATAAATGCAAGCATCACTAACAGAATACAAGAGATAGAAGAGAGAATCTCAGACGCAGAAGATACCATAGAAAACATTGACATAACAGTCAAAGAAAACACAAAATGCAAGAAGCTCCTGACCCAAAACATCCAGGAAATCCAGGACACAATGAGAAGACCAAACCTAAGCCTAATAGGTATAGAAGAGTGTGAAGAACTTCAACTTAAAGGGCCAGTAAATATCCTCAACAAAATTACAGAAAAAAACTTCCCTAACCTAAAGAAAGAGATACCCATGAACATACAAGAAGCCTATAGAACTCCAAATAGACTGGACCAGAAAAGAAATTCCTCTCGTCACATAATAATCAAAACACCAAATGCACAAAACAAAGAAAGAATTTTAAAAGCAGTAAGGGAAAAATGTCAAATAACATAAAAAGGCAGGCCTATCAGAATTACACCACACTTCTCACCAGAGACTATGAAAGCTAGAAGATTCTGGGCAGATGTCATATAGACTCTAAGAGAACACAAATGCCAGCCCAGGCTACTATACCCAACAAAACTCTCAATTACCATAGATGGAGAAACCAAAGTATTCCATGACAAAACCAAATTCACACAGTATATTTCCACAAATCCAGCCCTTCAAAGGATAATAAATGGAAAACTCCAACACAAGGAGGAGAACTACATCTCTGAAAAAGCAAAAATGTAATCTTCCAACAAAACTAAAAGGAGATAGCCACATGAACAGAATTCCAGCTCTAATAACAAAACTACCAGGAAGCAACAATTACTTTTCCTTAATATCTATTGATATCAATGGACCCCCAAAAAAGACATAGGTTATCCAATTGGGTAGGTAAACAGGACCCAACATTTTGTTGTATACAGCAAACCCACCTCAGTGTCAAAGACAGACGCTACCTCAGAATAAAAGGCTGGAAAATAATTCTCCAAGCCAATGGTCCCAAGAAAAATGCTGGAGTATCCATTCTAATATCGAATAAAATCAACTTTCACCCTAAAATGATCAAAAAAGATAAGTAGGACACTTCATATTCATCAAAGTTATGATCTACCAAGATGAATTCTCAAATCTGAACCTCGATGCTCCAAATCAATCAAAGGTCATCTACATAAAAGAAACTTTACTAAAGCTCAAAGCACACATTGCACTGCACACAATAACAGAGATTTTAACACCCCACTCTCTGCAATGGACAGAACATGGAAACAGAAACTAAACAAAGACACAGTGAGACTAACAGAAGTTATGAAACAAATGGATTTAACAGATATCTATAGCACTTTTTATCCTAAAACAAAAGGATATACATCCTTCTCAGCACCTCATGGTACCTTCTCCAATATGGACCATATAATTTGTTACAAATCAGGCCTCAACAGATACAAGATTGAAATAATTCCTTGTATCCTATCAGATCACCATGGACTAAGGCTACTCCTCAGTAAGAAATAAACAATAGAATGGCCACATACACGTGGAAATTTAACAATGCTCTACTCAATGATAACTTGGCCAAGGAAGAAAGAAATTAAAGACTTTCTAGAGTTTAATGAAAATGAAGCCACAACATACCCAAACTTGTGGGACACAATGAAAGCAGTCCTCAGAGGAAAACTCATAGCTCTAAGTGCCTCCAAAAATAAACTGGAGCACACATACCCCAGCAATTTGACAGCATACCTGAAAGAGCTAGAACAAAAAGAAGCAAATTCACCCAAGAGGAGTCAAAGGCAGGAAATAATCAAACTCAGGGCTGAAATCAACCAAATAGAAACAAAAAGAACTATACAAAGAATCAACC
>JADRCD010229009.1:0-21202 GCA_019843815.1 Montemys delectorum
AGAAATTCTTCCTGCCACATAATAGTCAAAACACCAAATGCACAAAACAAAGAAAGAATACTAAAAGCAGTAAGGGAAAAAGGTCAAGTAACATATAAAGGCAGGCCTATCAGAATTACATCAGAATTCACACCAGAGACTATGAAAGCTAGAAGATCCTGGGCAGATGTCATACAGACCCTAAGAGAATACAAATGCCAGCCCAGCCTACTATACCCAGCAAAACTCTCAGTCACCATAGATGGTAAAACCAAGATATTCCATGACAAAACCAAATTTACACAATATCTTTCCACAAATTCAGCCCTACACAGGATAATAGATGGAAAACCACACAAGGAGTGAAAATACACCCTAGAAAAAGCAAGAAAGTAATCTTCTTTCAACAAACCCAAATGAAGGTAGTCACAAAAACATAAAAATAACATAAAAAATAACAGGAAGCAACAATCACTATTCCTTAATATCTCTTAACGTCAATGGACTCTATTTTCTATTAAAAGGACAGATTTTCAGACTGGATATGTAAACAGGACCAGCATTTTACTGCATACAGGAAATGCACCTTAGTGACAAAGAAAGATACTACCTCCGAGTAAAGGACTGTAAAACAATTTTCCAAGCAAATGGTCCCAAGAAACAAGCTCGAGCAGCCATTCTAACATCATCTTTCAACCAAAAGTTATCAAAAAAGATAAGGAAGGACACTTCATACTCATCAAAGGAAAAATCTACCAAGAAGAACTCTCAATTCTGAACCTCTATGCCTCAAATGCAAGGGCAGCCACATTCATAAAAGAAACTTTACTAAAGCACAAAGCACACATTTCACCTCACACAATAATAGTGGGAGACTTCAACACCCAACTCTCATCAATGGACAGACAGATCATGGAAACACAAACTAAACAGAGATGCACTGAAACAAACAGAAGTTATGGACCAAATGAATTTAATAGATATGTACAGAACATTTTATCCTAAAACAGAAGAATATACCTTCTTCTTAGCACTCCATGATACCTTCTCCAAAATTGATGATATAATTGGTCACAAAACAGGCTTCAACAGATACAAGAAGATTGAAATAATCCCATGCATCCTATCACATCATCATGGACTAAGACTGGTCTTCAATAGCAACAAAAACAACAGAAAGCCCACATACACAGAAGCCATGTCCCTTCTCTAATTCTTCCCTTGGAGTCCTTGAGTTCAATCCAATGATTTGGCTGTAAGTATGTGCATTTGCCACAGTCACTAGTAGAGGCACTTCCAAGGACAGCCATGCCAGGCTCCTGTCTGCATGCACAATATGGCCTGAGTAATAGTGTCAGAATTTGGTATGCATGCATAGGATGGATCTCAAGTTAGGCAAGTCACTGGGTGGCCTTTATTTCAGTCTCTGTTCATTTTTTCCCTATATTTATTTCCTTTAGACAGGAATAAATCTGGGTTAAAAATTTTGAAGATGAGTGGATGGCCCCATGCCTGAACTGGGGGGACATGCCTATCTGCTGGAGGTAGTCTCTTCTGGTTCCATCTCCCCACTTTTGGACGTTTGGGTTAATGTCATCCCTATTGAGTCCTGGTAGCCTCTCACATTCCAGGGACTTTCTAGAGGTTCACCCTGCCCACTAACCCCCACTACTGCATATTTTGATTCATTCTCTTGGCCCTCTGTGCATCCCTCCTGTCTCTCCCCATATCTGACCCTCCCTATCCCTTTCTCCTCCCCTTCCCCTCTCCCATCCTGTTTCCTCCCTCCCCCCCTCTGCTTCCCATGATTATTTTGCTCCCCTTCTAAGTGAGTTTCAGGTACCCACACTTGGACCTTCCTTCTTCATAAGTTTCTTATGGTCTATGAGTTGTATCATGGGTATTCTGAATTTTTTGGCTAATATCCACTTATCAGTGAGTACATAACATGTATGTCTTTTGGGTCTGGATTATCTTACTCAGGATGGTATTTCCAAGTTCCATTCAAAAGAAGCCACATCCCACACCAGGTGGGGCATTATCTAAGGTTGTCATAGAGCATCCATATGTATGTTAGGGCATGTATGAGCCCATGCTCAAGCGCTTCAGGTATATATACTTATTGTATATACACCCACAGGAATAATAAAAAACTGTCTGAATTTATATACTATGGGTGATGATCAAAGAGGTGTCGGCCTTTGCTTTCAAATTTACTAGAAAGGAGATTTCCTGAGATACCTTTTGAGACGTTTTTCCAGTCTTAACCACTGTCTATGCACGGGGTGTTAGGGACCAAGTCTAAACCCATTATACCTTTTTCCATGATTGATCTCTATATTTTCTGACTCAGAAAAACTGCAGTTTATGCCACAGAATATATTTCTTTGTTCCCTTTCCACTCTTCTCTTTAGTTCCCGGTGCCTGGATTGCATGTACTCTCTATATCTCATCCCCACAAAGCTAGCTCAGGTGTGGACAAAGTTGTCACTTAGTAAATATGAGATGAGCAACTAACATTAAAAATCTAGGTGTAAGGATGAACTAGCTGGAACTGGAGAGATGATCCAGGAGTCGTACTTGCTGCTCTTGCAGAGGACTCAGGTTCTGTTCCAAATTTCTCACAACTGCTTGAACTCCAGCTCTAGAGAATCTGATTCCCTCTTACACACACACACACACACACACACACACACACAAGCAAATAAGATGTAAAATAAGTGTGAACTAGAAAAAGAAACATTAAGAACTAAAGACATTCACATTATCATATTTGGAATGTGTTTATAAATGAACTCTTCTTTTGAATAAAAAGTTAATGTGATTGAATATAACTTCTAGAAACTAAGACTGCTTATTTGGAATTTTTCTGATTGATTACTGGCAGAGATGCCAGGAAGTATATTCATGATGTTAATAATATGGTTAAAACATTGTGAAATCCAAAAATATTTTTGTAAAGCCTCTGTGGATCTGCATGCTTTTAGAGCTAGGTGAGGTTGCCCTAGCTCATTTGCATTTTTTGCACGTCTATACTGTGGGGGGTAATTATACCAGTTAAAAATCTCTTCTTATATGCAGGCTGATAATAGGTTTTCTGTACCCACTTCCCAGAGCAGCAGAAGCTGCTGAGGTTCGCTTGTGCTCAGCCTTGAACTTAAGATTCTAAAAACGCTTTATGGTAAGAAAGTTAGTAGGATTTTCCTTTCCTTTTTTAAAATTATTGTCTCTGGTGAACTTGTTAATTTAGCAAAATATAGTAAAAATGGGTGTGTAAACCAGAACAGTGCAAAATTGCCCTCTTTGGAAATTTTTGTTATAAATCGACAAAATGTATTTATGGCGCATAAAAGAATACGATTTATGAATAAACATGACATCATTAAACCAATCTGACTGTCTCAGCCATCTCAAACACCTATTAACTGTGGAAAGAACACTTTCAATATATATAATTAGTCATATTTACTACGCTGTGAATAGATCTCAAGAAACAAAAACTAGTTCTTCTCCTCTGAGGTTTTATTCCTGTGACAGTTGGTTTCTGACTATTATAGCAACACACTTGAGTTTGGATGCTTCATAAAGTAAAAGGGTCTACTTGGTTCACCGTTCTGGTGGCTGATGAGTCTGAAGAGAATGGTGCCAGTGTTCTGCTGAGGATACTGGCTACATCTCAGTGGAGGGGAACATGACATTCTCATTCCTGGCTCAGCATGTCACTATCACTTATTCTCGACATTTCAACCAATTATGGATTTCTATCTTAACCACTTTTTGCTGCAATATGAGAGCTTCTGATGAAGACTGAGATCCAGCACTCACTGATAGACATAAAGGTGAGTATTCAGAAAGCAGTTGGACAGCAGTATTAAGCTCCCTGCCAGGGCAAAGGACACTCTAGCTTTGGGCAATCTTGATGTAGTTTACAGAAGCAAGTATGAGTTTCCTGCCATGGAGGAAGCTAGATCCAATCAGAAAGCAATTGGTTACCATTTCCTCTATCACGCCACTGTTCTGCACACCTTGCCAGGAGGCTGTTATTATAGCTTATAGGATTCACAGCTGGGTAAAACTTTTGGTCACCCTCCTTCCCCACCCCTGAGATCCTGCAAAGCACCTTCTGGCACCATGAAAACTAGTCATCAGGGAAAAAACTTCTAGCTCAGTTCTGGTTTGACTTCTCTAAGCCTGTGGTCAAAGTTTGTGGTCCCCTCATCAACAGAAACTTACCATCAAGTTCTGGGAAGCAAAGAGTGGCAAGAGTAATTAATAGCTTGCACTTCGATGGGGCTTCTGAGGCTTCCCTGTCCATCAGCTCCAATGGTTTCCCTGACCCACATCTCGATTGGCCCTATTCTCAAAGGAAACTTGAAATATTTTTTAAAACCTCTCTCTATATGCTTATTTTTAAAGCTAGGTAAGGTTGCTTTAGTTCATATGCATTTTTGGTGTATCTATAGGGGGGGATAATTATACCACTTAAAAGTCTCTTCATATGTCTAGGCTGATAAGGGTTTTCTGCATCTGCTTCATATAGCAGCAGAAGCTGCTGAGTGAGCTTGTACTTAGCACATATCTCTTAACATCACTACATTGAAGATGAAGACTCTAGCACACGAAACTTCTGTGGACAAAACCATAGTCAGACCACCTCATAGATGTGTACCTACCACACTCTGTACAAGTCATAAAAAAAATCTGCAAACTGTTGCATGTGAATTGTTAGTGGTCTAAAGAACGTTAAGTCTAAAATGCTTTATTAACAATTGCTCTGTTAAAGTGCTGACTGCCTCAGGGGACATGATGGGCTGTGGGGATGTCAAGGTCCTCAAGGAGTATCTGTAGTCACACAGCCTTGCTATTTATTATCTTCTCTGAAATAGGGACCCCGACTTTATGAGCCAGTCAGGTGTAGATAGTAGATTAAAAGTTATGTAGGAATTTGAAAAGGAGTTTTAGTATAAAAAGTATAAACTGCAAGAAATTAAAAGAAGAAGGAGTAGTCTGATGGGAAATAAAGAAAACTTCAAGATACAGAATAGCTTATATAGAGAGTATTTTCTACAACTTATCCTGAAGTAGAGCACCAGAGAAGATTGCCTCCCAGAGAAGATGCCTCCCAGGGAAGGATGCCTACACTACTGAGCTCCATGCCACAAAGTCAAGGACCCTTCAAGCTGAGCTGACTGGAGGACACACATTCTGCAGTCTGGAGTCTAGGGGGACCCATCTATGAATCAGGTGCCTGGTGGGGATCTGGAGGAGCATCTTCAAACACAGCTCTTTTCTTTTGTCATTTTACCTTCTGCCTGGTGTCCCCAGCTGTCACTGCACTTTGGCATGTGAAAATTTGGGGTAGAATATAAGAAGATCTAAGGTCCCTGGAATATTCTTTTTGTAATTTAGATATCACAAAGAAAAGAACGAGGAGGGTAGCGTGTCATCTACAAAGGTCGATGGTTTTCTCCAGGAGGATTTAGAACTCGTCTTCTGCAACATGCTGAAATATAATTAATTATCTTTGTGGTTTCTTAGCTATATCTCAAAGGAAACATTAATTTGATTTTTAATTTTTTTTTTAGGATGAAAAGGACAGAAACCAATTCTTCCTAGCTGAGAATAGAGTTCACCAGGAAGATTTTGAGGGGAAGCTCACTAGATTAAAGGACTTGTTGAAGAGTCTAGAGTTTGAAGGGAAGGAGTTAGTGTAGCTTCAGGGTCTAAGCGGCCAAGAACTTCATCCTCTGTGCTCTCAGCTCTCACCAGGAGCCCGACTCAGCTTCAGAGAACCTTAGTCCTCAGGCCACATCATTAGGCTTAGAAGAGACTCTGGTTCAGTGGGGATGAGATGGATGCTCATCTGAATCTTCCATTGGTGGTCCAGGGCTCGTAGACAGTGTTCAGGGTAGAACCAGAAGTGCTTGCTTTCTGTTGATCTAAGCAGCCAACAGAAGGCACACTGCACAAAGAAGACACTTAACCAGTTGCCCAGTATTGCTGATAAAATGTTTGAGGGGCTCTCTGGAAGCAGGCAGACACATTCCCTCAAATGATAACCTGTTCTCTTTGGGGAACCTTAAGTTTATGAAGAGCAAGAAATTCATTTCCATCAGATAAAGCCTGGCAATAATGAACATCTTCCTGATAACTTTTGTCACTCTTTCCAAGGAGCTGAAAATGGTAATTAATGCAAAAAGCTGTGTTTATTGGTTCGTGAAATTGAGTGTGTAGAGCCCTTTGATACTAGGTCTTCTTAATAGTTAAGGTTTTGAAGGGCATCTGGAAACACACTGTACATTAAATACTCAATTTATTTGACAAGATATTACAACAAAGAAGCGCTCATGTTTATGAAAATCTGAGGCTTCTGTTTGCTTTACCAAAGTAGACGCAAAGGAGCAGATGCTTTTCCCGCCCCCTCTTCTCTGAGTCTCACCTCCACAACTTTACATAGTGCAGCTTTACATGGCAACCACAGGCCTCAAATGACACTAGCCGTTGAACTCAAAGAAATAACTCAGAATTTAGTTCTGGAAACTCCTAACACTACGAGGTTTTGGTGAGAAGGGATCAATTTTGCCTGATAAGTTCCCCAAAGCCCTCAACGCAGCATCAAAGCTCAGGGGTCATCAGTGTGCAATAGAAAAAAAAAACCCTCCACAACAGAAGAGAATAGATAATTAAATTTAATTTAGAAAGGTGGTAGGCTGGGCCCTTTATGGCTTGGAAGCCCCGTTCTCTTTCCAATATTTTAAATTGTTTTGCTTATTGTTAAATCTGGATTTTATTTTTTTTATTAAATATTACTCATGACAGAAATCAAAGAAATACTGAAATGAGACGTTGAAAACTCTTACTTACACATGCAGAGTACATGTACCCATTACATAAATACATTAAGCCGCATATATTTTTCATGCAGACATTAACTGTACACACAGTATCTGTATACATCACCTGCACAAGAAAGCACAAATCTCACACATGCAATGCAATATAGCCATTCATGCCATCATAGCTGCAAACTTATCTAACATCCATATGCCAGTAATAGATAGTATGGATTCTCTACTCTATGAGTGGTTGGGTGAATCATGACCCTGATATTTTCAAGATTTAATTTCTTGAAGCTGAAAATGTTACACTTTTTAGAGAAAGGCATTTCTTTGCAGATGTTTTGAGGCAAGATGTTGAGACAGAGATAACCTTTGCTTACTTACTTAGGTGGGCCTGTAACACAATTTAAAAGCTCTTGGCCAGGAGAAGACAAACAGAAATCAGTCTCTGTCTCACTGTCTCTCTCTGTTTTTCTGTGTGTCTCTGTCTTTTTCTTTCTCTCTGACTCTCTCTGACTCTCTCTGACTCTCTTTCTCTCTCTTTCTCTCTGGCCCAGAGACTACAGAGTCAGACTGGAGTGATAACCCAGAGCCAAGGCCTATTGCCAGCCAAAAGTTATATTTTTTGAGCAAATGCCTCAATGTGCAAGCAGTTTTAGACATGAGCTTGTACTAGAGTTACAGACTGAATGACTGAACCAAAATCATAAGCAAACTAATATATACATTTTAGAATTCTGAAATCTGAAGACGTAGGATTGGATAAAGCCAGTAATTTTGAACTATAGATATAAAAAAAAAAAAGCTAATGGGTAAAATAGAACACATACTCCTTGGAATTCTAAGTTAAACAGTAACCTTATTTCCTACTCCCATAGGAGAGAACATGTTGAAAGTATTTCCTTTCCATTCATTTCTAAGGTTTAAACATCTGGCCTCCAAGGAGCCACTGGGAAGCCTGAGAAAGCAGTGTGGGAAAGCCATGAAGTTAATTAAGTGTGGTGTGATAAAATGTCACAGGTTCCTGGAGGACAAACTCCCAGTAAACATAGCCAGGAGCTATGGAGGGCTGTGGGAGGAGACCCTCTGAAAAAGCAGGATTAGCCAAAGCAAGAAAAGGTCACCAGTGTTAGCCTGAAGAATTTTTAGTCTTCTTACTAGTGTTTCTTTCCTTCCTTCCTTCCTTCCTTCCTTCCTTCCTTCCTTCCTTCCTTCCTTCTTCCTTCCCTTTTTCCTTGTCTTTACTCCACTGTACTAGAATTCCCAGAGGATGATCCTGCTACATTAGCAATGATTTTACAGAAATCTGACCTGAATTTTTTTTTAAATTTACATTCCAGTCGTTGTCCCCCGCCCATCTTGGTCCCTTCTCCCACAGTTTCTCATCCCACTCCTCCTGCCTCTTGCCTCTGAGAGGGTGTTCCCCACACCAGATCTCCCCTTCCCTAGGGCCTCACATCTCTAGAGGATTAAGCACATCTTTTCCCACTGAGGCCTGACCAGGCAAACCTCTGCTATGTATGTGCCAGGGGCCTTGGACTAGCCCATGAATGCTCCTGGTTGGTGGCTGAGTCCCTGGGAGCTCCCTGGGGTCTGGATTAGTTGAGACTGTTGTTCTTGCTATGAGGTCACACTCCCCTTCAGTTTCTACTTTTTCTTTTCTTTTCTTTTCTTTTTTTAAGTTTAATGTATTTTAATAGCAAACTTACAGGAACAGCACAGAAGACAGACAACATTAAAAACATGTACTTACATGACAGACAACTCGGTGAGAAAAGTATAGAGAATGGATGGAATATACTATATGATAAAAGTGCTACAAACATCATTTAGTTGCTATCAATAAGAAATTTACTTTTTTAAAAAAAAATCCAAATGCTGGCATTGTCGGCTCAGCGGGTAAGAGCACCAACTGCTCTTCCAAAGGTCCTGAGTTCAAATCCCAGCAGCCACATGATGGCTCACAACTACCCATAATGAGATCTGAAGCTACAGTGTACTTATCTATAACAATAAATAAATCTTTCTTTTTTTTTTAAAGGAAGCTCTCCTTCAGTTTCTTCAATCCTTTCCCTAATGCAACCATAGGGGTTCCCGACTCACAGTTCAATGGTTGGGTGTTAGTATCTGCTTCTCTCTCAGTCAGCGGCTGGTAGGGCCTCATGGTAGAGGACAGGCATGGCAGGCTCCTCTGTGTAAGCACATCATAGCATCAGTAATAGCCAGACACGAACTTGTAAAAATCCTGAAGCCTCTATTCTGTCAAAGTGCCTTTACCCCTCCATTTATTTATGTATTTAGTTATGTATTTAGTTATGTATGTATGTATGTATGTATGTATGTATGTATGTATGTATGCATGTATGTATGTATGTATGTATGTATGTATGTATTCTTCTCTCATACAATACATCCAGACTGCAGCCTCCCTGCCCTCCAACCCTCCTAGGCCTCATCTTTCCCTCTCCCCCACATCCACTGCTCCTCTAATTCCCTTTAGAAAAGAGCAGACCTCCAGAAATAGCAACCGAATACAGAATAATAGGACACAATAAGACTAGGCATAAATGCTCATATCAAGGCTGACAAAGCAACCCAGTAGGAGGAAAAGGGTCCCACAAGCAGGCAAAAGAGTTAGAGATACTCCTCCTCTCACTGTTTGGAGTCTCACAAATACCCAAAGATAAACAACCACAGTATGTATGTAGAGGATCAATCGAATGTATACCCATGCAGGCTCTGTGATTGCCGCTTAAGTGTTTGTGAGCCCTTATGAGCTGTACGTAGTCAGTTCTGTGGTCTGCGTTCTCCTGGTGTCTTCCACCTCTCTAGCTTCTACAGTCTTTGCTGCCAGTTTTTTGCAGGGTTCTCCAAGTTCCACCTAATGTTTGCCTATGGGTCTCTGCATCTGCTCCCATCAGTGGCTGGAGGAAACCTCTCTAATGGCGAGTGGTCTAGACACCAAGCTATGAGGATAGCAGATTATTAGGATTCATTTCATTGACTTTTTTTTTTTCTTGTCAGTCACATTTGAGGGAATATCTAATCAATGACTGGCCCATATTGAGACCATTACATGGGTAAGAACCAATTCCTGACACTATTAATGATACTCCATTGTGCTTCCAGACAGGAGCCTAGCATAACTGACCTCTGAAAGCTCCATCAAACAGCTGATGGAATCAGGTGCAGTGAGCCACAGTGAAATATTAGAGCTCAGGAAGTCCTGTCAGAGTTGGGGAAAGGACTAGGGGACTCAAAGGGGATAGTGACATTACAAGAAAACCAACAGAAACAACTAACCCGAACTACCAACCAAAAAGCAAGCATGAGCTGGATCTAACCCCTTCCTTCCTGTATATATGTAGGAGATGTGCAGCTAGGTCTTCATGGAGTCCTCCAACAACTGGATTTAGGGCTGTCCCTGAATCTGATGCCTGTCTGTGCATCCTACTCCCCTAACAGTGTCATTTTATTTGTTTTCAGTGGGAGAGGATTCATCTAGTCTTTCAGTGACTTGACGTGTACAGTGAGGTGATATCCAGAGGGTGCCTCCCCTTTTCAGAGGAGAAGGGGATGGAGGGATGATGGGAGGGGTTGTGTGTCAGGGGAACTGGGAAGACGGAAGGGCAGAGATTGAGATGTAAAGTGAATAAATAATAAATTAATGGAAGAAAAGAATTGAAATGTCATCTTGGTGGATTTTTCTTTTGATTAGTATGAAGTGTCCTCTCTTTTGATTAATTTTGGTTGAAGTCTATTTAGTTAGATATTAGAATGTTGGCCTAGGTTGCTTTTTATGTCAACTTGCTTGAAAAATCTTTTTCTAACCTTTTACTCTGAGGTAATGTCTATCTTTGATGCTAAAGTGTGTTTCTAGTATGCAGCAGAAGGGTGGATCTTATTTTCACATCCATTCTGTTAGTCTATGTTTTTTTTTAACATGTTGTTTCTTTAATATTCAGAAAACTGATATCTTATTAGAAGCTCTGACTCAAAGAGAAACAAAATGCTTTGTTTGTTCTTAATCATAGAGGAAAAATAATGAAAATAGAAAATGTTATTTCCCAGACAGTTTTTTTGTATGAAAATGCTGTAATGAATTTTTCTTTGTATTCTGAAAAAGAATATGAATAAATTTTAAAAGTTTGAGAAAAGAATATTAATTAGAGTTAAATGCTACAAAATGTACTATTAAGTTATTTTCATTATTAAATTCACTATGCATGAGAGTTATTATATTTGAATTTTATTTTTCAGCATTCACAAGAATTTTTATTTGGAAAGGATGGTATCTACATTCATATTATGGACCAGCATTTCATGAGGGGAGGTCATCTACTACGAAGAAGGTGGAAATGGTTGACTTTTCATTGGACAGAACATGCCTATGATCCCTGCAATCAAGCAGCAGAGGCAAGAGGATCATGAGGTCAGGGACAGAATGAGCTCCATGGCAAGTTCCAAGCCAGCCTGTGGTATACAGCAAGACCCCATCAAAAGATGAAGAGAAAAGAAAAGAAAATATTCCCACTAGTGGGAGTCTTTCACTGATGCCTTGCAAAATAGTCTATGTTTTTAATTGGGGAATTAAGTACATTGATATTGAGAATTATCAATGACCAACAATTGTTAACTCCTCTTATTTTGTTATTCATTATTGCTGTTGTTGCTGCTGGTGGTAGTTGTGGTGTGTGTGTGTGTGTGTGTGTGTGTGTGTGTGTGTGTGTTTGCTTTTTTTGATTTTCCTTATGTGAGATTATTTCTTATGTTTTCTTGGGTGCAATTAACCTTCTTGGGTTTGAATTTTCCTTCTAGTACCTTCTGTAGGGCTGCATTTGTAGATAGATATTGTTTAAATTTGACTTTATCACGGAATGTCTTGTTTTCTACATCTATGATAATTGGAAGCTTTGGTGAATATAATAGTCTAGCCTGGTGTCTATGATTTCTAAGAGTCTGCAGGCCATTTGTGCAGGCCTTTCTGGCTTTTAGTGTCTACATTAAGAAGTCAGATGTGATTCTAATAAACTTCTCTTTATATGTTACTTGGCTTTTCCCTTGCAGCTTTTAATATTCTTTCTTCTGTATGTTTAGTGTTTTCATAAATATGTCACAGGGAGACGTTCTTTTCTGGTCCAATCTACTTAGTTCTATAAGCTTCTTGTGCCTTTATAGGCATATGCTTCTTTAGGTTAGGAAAATTTTCCTCTGATTTTATTGAAAGTATTTTATGGGTCTTTGAACCGGGACCCTCCTCCTCCTCTTCCTCCCCCCCTCCTCCTATTTCTATTATTCTTAAGTTTAGTACTTTTATAGTGTCCCAAATTTCCTGAATGTATGTGTCAGTAACTTTTTAGACTTAACGTTTTTCTTTGACTGATGTATCTGTTTTTTTCTACCATATCTTCTGCACCTGAGATCCTCCCTTCTATCTCTTGGATTCTGTTGGTTATGCTTATGTGTGTAGTTCTCGCTTGCTTACCTAGAATTTCCGTTTCCAGAATTCCCTCAGCTTTTGCTTTCTTTATTGTTTCTACTTCCATTTTCAGGCCTTGAATATTTTTCATTTCCTTCAACTTTTTGTTTATTTATTTCGTGGCTTTCTTAGCTTTCCTTAAGCGAATCATTTATTTACTTGATGTTTTTTGTCTTGTCTTTGATTTACTTAAGGGATTTATTAATTTTCTCTTTAAAGACCTCTATTATCTTTATGAAGTGGTTTTTGTGCTTTACTTGTGCTTCAGCTGTGTTAGAATATTCATGACTTGCTATGGTTGTGCAGCTGGGCTCTGGTGGTAACATATTACCTTAGCTGTCATTGATTGTGTTCTTACTCTGGCATCACGGCATCTGGGTTTGGGATGTTTATATGTATAGGTGCTGATTTCTGAGTTTGTGTTTTCCGGATGGGTATTTTGTTCCTTAGATTTTGTCTCCTCTCTAGTCTTCTGGCCTGAGTGTCCTGTAGCTGAGAAGAGGGACTCTTCCATGTTTCGGGCTAGACTTCTGATGGCTGGAGTTGTGGGCAGGGGTAAGGTGTTGAGGAGGGGAGGGGAAGTTGTGAGTAAGCTGGGTGGGAACCGGGAGAGTAGGTGCAGTCTGCAGGTGCACAGCCTCCTTGAAATTCTGGCAGCCATCATGGTCTCTCGTGGAGTAGGAGGCTTCTGCTGGAGTTGTGGGTGTATTCGTCCTTTATTCTCCCCACCTTTCTATTTTTCTTTTATTCTTTTACTATAGTAGGGGAGGTAAGACCTCACTATGTTGTTTGGCCTTGAACTCATAATGTAGTCCAGGGTGGTCCTGAACTTGCAGTTGTCTTGTTCTAACCTCCTGTGTTCTGGCATGATTATCTAATGGTTGGCCTAATACAGACTTATTTTGCTATGGACCATGGTGATTAAGAATCATCCACTGTTATCTTTCTATAAAAAAAAGCTTTATTTTTATTGCATATTTTGTTTATTTACATTTCAAATGCTATCTCTTTTCCCGGTTTCCTCTCTGCAAACCTCCTATCCCATTCCCCCTTACCCTACTTCTATGAGGGTGCTGCCCCACCTACCCACCCACTCCCTCCTTACTGACATAGCATTTCTCTACACTGGAGCATCAAGCCTTCACAGGACCAAGGGCCTCCCCTCCCATTGATGCCCAATAAGGCCCCTTCAGCTCCTTCGGTCCTTCCCCTAACTCCTCCATTGGGGTCCCAATACTCAGTTTGATGGTTGGCTGTGAGCATCATAGGCTCTGTATTAGCCAGGAATGGGCAGAACCTCCCAGGAGACAGCTGTATCAGGCTCCTGCAGCAAGCACTTCTTGGCATCTGCAATAGTGTCTGGGTTTGGTGTCTGTATATGTGATGGATCTCAAGGTGAGTCAGTTTCTGGATGGCCTTTCCTTCAGCCTTTTCTCTACTCTTTGTCCCTGTATTTCCTTTAGACAGGAGCAATTCTAGGTTAAAATTTTGGAGATGGGTGGGTGGTCCCATCCCTCAACCAGGGGGCCATGTCCAACCTCTGGATATGGTCTTAAAAGGTTCTCCCTCCCTTTTGTGGGGGTATTTCAGCTAATGTAATCTCCATGGGGTCCTAGGAGGCTTTTAATTTCCTGGCATCTGAGACTTTATGGTTGCTACCAATAGTTCCCCATCCCCTATTGCCACACACCTCTGTTCAATTTCCTCACCCTCTGTACATCTCTCCCATCTCCTCCCATACTCAATTCTTCCCCTCTTTTTCCTCTCCCCCTCCTTACTTCCTCCAAAGTCCCTCCCACCCTCTACTTCCCTTGATTGTTTTGTTCCCCCTTCTAAGTAGAACTGAAGCATCCACTCTTTAGTCTTCCATCCTCTTGATCTTCATGTGGTCCATGAGCTGTATCATGGGTATTCCATGAACTTTTTCTAGTATCCACTTATCAGTGAGTACATACCATGTTTGTTCTTTTGTGACTGAGTTACCACACTTAGGATGATATTTTCTAGATCCTTCCACTTACCTGCAAATTCATGAAGTCATTGTTTTTAATAGAAGAGTAGTATTCCATTGTGTAAATGTACCACATTTTCCATATCCATTCCTCTGTTGAGGGACATCTGGGTTGTCTCCAGCTTCTACTATAAATATGGCTGCTCCACACAGTGGAACATGTTTCCTTATTACATGCTGGAGCATCTTCTGGGTATATGGCCAGGAGTGGTATAACTGGGTCCTCAGGAAGTACTATGTACAATTTTCTGAGGAACCACCGAACTGATTTCCAGAGTGGTTGTACCAGTTTGCAATCCCACCAGAAATGGAGGAGCGTTCCTCTTTCTACACATCCCCGCCAGCATCTGCTGCCATCTGAGTTTTTTAATCTTAGCCATTCTAACTGATGTAAGGTGGAATCTCAGAGTTATTTTGATTTGTATTTCCCTGATGACTAAGGATGTTGAACATTTCTTTACGTGCTTCTCAGCCATTCAAGTTTCCCCAGTTGAGAATTCTGTTTAACTCTGTTCCTCATTTTTAATAGGATTGTTTGGTTCTCTGGAGTCTAACTTCTTGAGTTCTCTATATATATTGGATATTATCCCTCTATAAGATGTAGGATTGGTAAAGATCTTTTCCAGTTCTGTTGGTTACTGTTTTGCCATAGTGACAGTATTCTTTGCCTTACAGAAGCTTTGCAATTTTATGAGGTCCCATTTGTGGATTGTTGTTCTTAGAGCATAAACCATTGGTGTTCTGTTCAGTAAATTTTCCCCTCTTCCCATGTGTTTGAGACTTTCCCCCACTTTCACTTCTATTAGTTTTAGTGTATCTGGTTTTATGTCAAGGCCCTTGATCCACTTGGATTTGAGCTTTGTACAGGGAGATAAGAATAGATCACTTTGCTTTCTTCTACATGTTGACTGCCAGTTGAACCAGCACCATTTGTTGAAAATGCTGTCTTTTTTCCCACTGGATGTTTTTAGCATCTTTGTCAAAGATCAAGTGACCATAAGTGTGGGGTTCATTTCTGGGTCTTCAGTTCTATTCCATTGACCTCCCTGTCTCTGTATCAACACCATGCAGTTTTTATCACTATTGCTCTGTAGTACAGTTTGAGGTCAGGGATAGTGACTCCTGAGATGTTCTTTTGTTGTTAAGAATAGTTTTCACTATCCTGTTTTTTGTTATTCCAAATGAATTTGAGAATTTCTTTTTCTAACTCTCTAAAGAATGAAAGAAAGAAGAATTTTGATGGGGATTGCATTGAATCTGTAGATTGCTTTTGGAAAGATGGACATTTTTATTATATTAATCCTGCCAATCCATGAGAATGGGAGATCTTTCCATCTTATGAGGTCTGTTTTGATTTATTTCTCAAGAGACTTGAGGTTTTTGTCATATAGATCTTTCACTTGTTTTGTTAGAGTCATATCAGATATTTTATATTGTTTGTGACTATTGTGAAGGGTGTCATTTTCCTAATTTCTTTCTCAGCCCATTTGTCCTTTGAATATAGGAAGGCTATTGATTTATATGAGTTAATTTTATATCCAGTCACTTTGCTGAAGTTGTTTATCAGCTGTAGAAGTTCTCTGGTGGAATTTCTGAGGTCACTTAATTATACTATCATATCATGTACAAATAGTGATATTTTGATTTCTTCCTTTCCAATTTGTATTCCTTTGATCTCCTTTTGTTATCTAATTGCTCTAGCTAGGACTTTGAGCACCATATTGATTAGGTATGAAGAGAGTGGGCTGCCTTGTCTAGTCTCTGATTTTAGTGGGATTGATTCAAGTTTCTGGCCATTTAGTTTGATGTTGGCTACTGGTTTGCTTGGAGAATTGATTTCCAGCCTTTTACTTTGAGGTAGTGTCTGTCTTTGTCACTGAGATACATTTCCTGTATGTAGCAAAATGCTGGGTCCTGTTTTCATATCCAGTCTCTTAGTCTATGTCTTTTTATTGGAGAATTGAGTCCACTGATATTGGGAGATATTAAGTAATAGTGATTGTTGCTTCCTGTTATTTTTGATGTTGTTTTTATGCTTGTGTGGCTATCTACTTTTGGGCTTGTTGAAAAAAGATTATTTTCTTGCTTTTTCTAGGGTACAGTTTCCCTCCTTATGTTGGAGCTCTCCATCTATTATCCTTTGTAGGACTGGATTTGTGGAAAGATATTGTGTAAATTTGGTTTTGTCATGGCATATCTTGGTTTTATCATTTATGGTAATTGAGAGTTTTGCTGGGTATAGTAGTCTGGGCTGGCATTTATGTTCTCTTAAGGTCTGTATGACATCTGCCCAGGATCTTCTAGCTTTTATAGTCTCTGATGAGAAGTCACATGTAATACTGATAGGTCTGTCTGCCTTTATATGTTACTTGACCTTTTTTCCCTTACTGCTTTTAGTATTCTTACTTTGTTTTGTACATTTGGTGTTTTGACTATCATGTGACAGGATATATTTTGTTTCTGTAGGCTTTTTTTTTTTTATATTTATGAGCATCTCTTCCTTTAGGTTAGGGGATTTCTATAATTATTTTTAATAGATATTTACTGGCCCTTTAAGTTGGGAATCATCACTCTTTTCTTTACCTATTATCCTTAAGTTTCATCTTCTCATTGTGTCCTGGATTTCCTGGAGGTTTTTTGTTTGGAGCTTTTTGCATTTTGCATTTTCTTTGTCTGTTGCATCAGTGATTTCTATGGTGTCTTCTGCACCTGAGATTCTCTTTTCTATCTCTTATATTCTGTTGGTGATTCTTGCTTCTATGACTCCTGATCTCTTTCCTATGTTTTCTATCTCCATGTTTGTCTCCCTTTGTGATTTCTTTATTGTTTCTATTTCCATTTTTAGATCCTGGATGGTTTTGTTCAATTCCTTCACCTGTTTGATTGTGTTTTCCTGTAAACCTTTAAGGTATTTTTTGTGTTTCCTCTTTAAAGGCTTCTAGCTGTTTACCTGTGTTCTCCTGTATTTCTTTAAAGGAGTTATTTATGTCCTTCTTACAGTCCTCTATCATCATCATGAGATGTGATTTTTACATCAGAGTCTTGCTTTTCTGGTGTGATGTGGTATCCAGGGCTTGCTGTGCTGGGAGAACTGGGTTCAGATGATACCAAGTAGCCTTGCTTTCTGTTGTTTGTGTTCCTGCCCTTGCCTTTTGCCATCTGGTTATCTATGATGTTATCTGGTCTTGCTGTCTCTGACTGTCACTTGTCCCTCCTGAAAGCTTGTGTGTTAGCACTCCTGGGAGACCATTTCTTTCTCCGAGGAATTTGGGTTAGGAGAGCTGTGGCATAGGGTCAGCTCTGGGGCACAGATGGAAACTGGAAAGATCCTGTCCCTGGCTATTCCTTGGTTCCTGTGTCCTGAGGGCTCCAGGTGGGACCCTCAGAGCAGAAGTGGAGGAAACTTTATTTTAAAATGGTGTGTGTGTGCATGTGCATGTGTTTGTCTGTCTGTGTGTTTATGTTTATGTGTGTGTATGTCTTTTGGGGGGATGTTGTGCACCTAACTATAAGTACCTGTAGAGGCCAAAAGGGGGGTATTGGATTCTCTGGGGTGGGAGTTACAGACAGTTGTGACCTGTTTGCTGTGGATGCTAGAAAATAAGTTCAGGTCTGCTGAAAAAGCAGTATGTGCTCTAGACTTCTTGGCTAGATAGCCTCAAGAATGGAAACTTGAATTTGACTTTAGGTCACTAGGGTTACTATGGCGAAACATCTCATCCTATGTGAGAATACTTTATGCTAGAAAAACATTGTAGACTGTTTCTAATGCAGGAATTAGACAAGACTTGAAGCTTATTTTCTAGAGTGATAAGTATTTTATGAATGAGTATCTGGTGTATTAGAGATGATGATCATGGCAAAAAGAACTGACCATCCTTAAATACTAATGCTTCTACTCTTTTATTGTTCCTGGGGCAAATGTAGCCTAACATGCAACCACTGTTATTGACCTCAGTTGATGCATGTGGGGGTCACATGATGAGCATTCCCTGAGAAAACAGGAAAGAATATATATATATGTATATATTGCTGAAGAAGTGTTCTTTTCTACTTTGCCTGTATACAGTCAACTGTGAGACTTGAAGGAGTCAGAGGAGTGACAGTTTAAATTATTACACAAATTGTAATAATCAATAGTATGTAATAACTAATAGAATCAACATGAGAGAGGAATAAATGTCTTTTATTGTAAGTATTGTGAAACTTAGCGATTATAACAGTGACAAACTAATCCATAATTCATGTAAATACATCCCACACACATACACAACACACATCACATACCATACCACATATATATACAAAACACATATAGTGGGATTATCAGAGTCTTGCTCTAGAAAGCTTTGGAACTTGTGGCCACTTTGGATCACCCTGGAGACAGACAACACAAGAGAGCAAGTTGCAGATTAGCAAAGATTCATGCTTTATTCTTTTGAGCCATCTTTTCCTTTTAAAGTTCAGATGCCCTTTTGGTATACATGGGGATCAAATGGGGAGGTACAATGAAAGATGAGCCTCAGAAGGAGAACCTGAGTGAATTAGTGGATAATTACCAAGATGAAAGAGCTGAGGTGGTTTTCAGTAGAACAAAGCAGAGGGAGGTCTGTCAATCCCTTAATCAACAATGATTCTACAATTCATTCAACAATTCATTTGTCTCTCTCCTAAGTTGAGAAGCCATTTGACTCACACATTAGGGACAGATAGTCACTCTAATATAAGACTCATTCCTAGAGGAAATTAAAACTATCAATAACAACAACGTTTTAGATAAGCTTGGTCATCTCTGTAAGAAGCCTCTTGAATGATTAAATGGGAGGGGTCTGTGGTCGAGACCAGGCTCTCACTCTTCCATAGTGACAGAATTTGTTATTTTCTGAAAAAGTATTTTCAGTTTTGCATATTTAATATTTAATGTTTCAACCTCATTATTTTTGTAAGCTTAAATAAATATTTCAAGTGTAACTTCTGCTCCATCATCCTAGAATTCTCAGCAGATGGCCCTGCTATATTACTAACGATGTTTGAGATAATCAGATATGAGCTTTAAAAATTCCTGACTCTTCTTCTAAACTAGCTATGTTCCTTGTATTCTTAACTAATTTCAGAATAGAAATTTCATTTCTCCTGCCTATCTACAAAGCTTATACCTATGCCCACAAATACATGTATGTCTAGTTCTCATTAGAGATTATACAATCAAATTACATAATCTTCTTGCTCTTGCATGTTTAAACTGTCATCTTTGTCTATCAAACACATACGAGTAAAACATCTGAGGAGGACACACACAAATAGGAAGGCAACCTATGCTTATTAACTAGATAAATCAATATTGTCAAAATGTCCTGAAAGGTAGAGAGTTCTGGCAAAGGTCATGGCTTATAAATGACCTGAGTTCCTTATACTTACATTAACTAACAGAATTTACAAAATGTATTCATCCTCAATACAGGCAAAACTTTTTTTATTCCATGTGTTGGGAGATGGAGAGCCAGAACTACTTGGAGAATAATGAACCAGTCATGATCAGAGTATGTCTAAGAAGCAAAGGAGGATACTGTCCTAGCTAAATATACGGTAAGACTCCTATTACCATCTACCCTTTTCTTCTATGCTGGTTAATTTTATGAATAAATATGAGTTGGCTACAGGAAGCCCAGCTAGATGACAAATCATTTCTAGTCATGTCTTTAGGAATATTTCTGGAGGAGATTAGTGTTTGGATCAGTACATTGAAGAAATAATCTATCATTACCAGTGTTGTTGGGCTTTGGTTCTATTGAGAGTCTAGACAGAACAAAAATGAGGGGAAAGAGAACATCAGATTTCTTTTCCTCAACTTGGATTTTCATTTCCGCCTATTCTTGAATAGCAGAACCATTGAAAATTGTGTGAGGTAAATTCCTGCGTGTCCATACACAATGTTGATTCCTTTTATTTGAAGAATTGTGAATAATAGACTGTCTTTAACCCAATATATTCACTGTGCTCCAAATCTCACAGTAACAGAAATTATTGACATTCTCACACCTTCTATTTCTAATCCACCTACATCTCTTACCATCTTCATGCCATATTTCTAATGTGAATATAAAAATGACATAAATCCAGTAAGCAACAACATGTATCCTGAATTAATTCTCCTTTTCTTTATTGCCTATAGAACTATTTTTAAAGCATCCAGAAATCAGGCGGGACCAGCCGAGAGGCATAGGCCTCAGGAATTGCAGGGGAGTCGCACGACTGCAGGAATAGGATCCTCTCAGCTTCCGAGTGACAGACCTGGATCAGCAACCATCTCTGCCCCCTCCCTGCTAGGGGAGGGCTTCCCTCCAGGACGAGCTTCAGCCCAAGGATTCAGGTGAGATCCAACATTTTCTCTCTGGTGCCTTTTTAAGGCGGGACCATCCAGGAGGCATAGGCCTCAGGAATTGCAGGGGGGTCACAGGACTGCAGGGATAGGATCCTCTCAGCTTCTGAGTGACAGAGCTGGATCAGCGACCATCTCTGCCCAATCCCTGCTAGTGGAGGGCCTGTGTCCAGGGCGGGTTTCAGCCCAAGGACTCAGGTGAGATTCGCCATTTTCTCTCTGGTGCCTTTCTAAGGCTAGACCAGCTGGGAGGCACAGGACTCAGGAGTCGAAGGGGAGTTGCAGGGCAGCAAGGACAGGTCAAGCTCTAATAAGAGACACCAAGAACTTCTAACACCAGAGATCAAGAGATGGCGAAAAGCAAACACAAGAATTCTACCAACAGAAACCAAGACTGCTTGGCTTCACTGGAACCTAGTACTCCCAACTCAGCAAGCCCTGGATATCCCAAAACACCAGAAAAGCAAGATTTGGATCTAAAGACATATCTCACAATGCTGATAGAGGAACTTAAG
>JADRCD010229013.1:0-12987 GCA_019843815.1 Montemys delectorum
TTCCCACCTGGGATGACAATACTACCTCCAGGATGAACAGAATATTAAACAAACACCTCAACACCAGGCATGAAAAGCCCCCTTTTGAGTTGTCGACCAGGACTCCCAAAACCTTGTAGGCTCTTGCTCTTGTCCCCATATTGGTTATCCAATACCAAATGTTCATCTCTGAATTCATATACAAACAAGTAATATATGAAATGAACAGGTTGCATTTACATGTTTAGGTATATATAATTTGTTCTTTATGTTTATATTTGCATACATAGTAGTAATTAAACAAATTGAAGTTATAGATTTGTGAGAGAGCAAGAGGCAATCAATACATGGGCAAGGGAGAGAAAGGAGGAAAGGGAAGGAAAGGGAAAATGTGTAATTATGTTAGTTTTAAAAATTAAAATGCATTTTTAAAAAGAAGTGGAAAATTCAACTTTCCTCTCCCTGAAAAATAAGTTTTCTGTCACTATACTAATTAAGATAGGAATTGATTTCATCTGAGATGTATCTTATATCTTCAAAAAACTAGAGGTCAGTTTGGGGTATGGGAAGCAGGAAATAGGGAGGACTAAGTTCGAAATCAATGAATAATCTTTTTCCTTTCTTTCTTTCTTTTCTTTCTTTTTGTCCCAGTTTAGTACTGGTGTGACAACAAGAACAAAAAAATCTGCTTCTACTGTTTTATCGGACCTGGCGTGAGACTGGTAGAAACAGCTAAAACAAAATTCAATGAATGTTACTGCAGTACTAAGCACAAAATCATCCGACGGGAGAAAAGGTACTGTATATAGCCTTTTCCTTGTCTAAAATAGTATAATACATTGTCTACAATTAGCAAATTATTTTCTAATTAATTGCTGGGAAAAATTTACTCTTTGAAAATGGCAAGGTTAGTGGGCGGGGGAGCATCCTCACAGAAGCAGGGAGACCGGGGATGGAATAGGAGTTTTGTGGAGGGCAAACCAGGAAAGGGGATAACATTTGAAATGAAAATAAATAAAATAACCAAAACAACAACAACAACAACAACAACAACACAAAACTAGCAAGGTTGAGGCCCCTTTGGGGCATATGCTTCCTTCTTTGTGTAGTAAAGAGGTTTTTGAAGTCAAGAAACCCAAGACCTTCCCAGTCAAGGGATACATCTTTGGCTCATATGTCTCAGACAGTACAAGAGGGACTGTTGCTTTCAGATCTGATCCCCTTTACATCCATCCTCAGAGCAATCCCCACTGTATGACACAAATACAAACGTAGGGAGTAAATGCTTATCAGATAATTCACAGGCTACCTTGAATCTGACAGTCACACACATGTGTACATAAATATTCCCTTTAAATTTTCTCCATTTTATCTCCTGAACTTGTCTCAGCTGATGATAAAATATGGAAGTTTGTCAGTCCAGGCTATCTCGAATATTGAAAAATGCATTTAAACTTGATCAATTCTGAAATTTGAAGAGATTATTCAGTTTATATTCAGTGACTTGATTCATCTCTTTCTTCTGCCTTCTGTTAAAAGTGGACTTAAGTCCTGAAAGGAGAAGTGTATCTCATATTTCCTTGCTTTCTAGGGAGAAAGGCTGCATCTAATCACTCTCTAAATGCCCAAGTATCAGATGAGAAGTAACTCATCTCTTTTGGTGCCCCTTTTCAGAGCATGATTCCCACTACTAAAGTCTGAGGTTCATACACGCTACATTTGTCTCATTAATGACTCAAAGTAAGATCCTATTAAAGACAACGTGTTAATTTAATTTCCCATTGCTGTGATAGAAGTATCTGACAGAAGCCACCTAAGGAAGGACTAGTTTATTTTGGCTCACATTTTAGAGGCGTCAGTCAATGGTGCCTTAGCCAATACATGTGAGAAGCTACCACGGCAATGGGAGAGTGTGGCAGACTGCCTTGTTGAAACACCTTACCCATTCTAGGCCTTGGTGAAGTATATCGTGCTTAAGGACTAAGGGATTATTCTTCATAGCACATGTGTTCTGATCCACATACAACTGCTGTAGATCTGTAGCCCAGAAACATTAATTAGCCCTACTGTCAAGAAGAGAACAACATGTGACATTCCAAGTGAGATTGTAAATAGGTAGGTTTAAGAGAACAGCCCACGGCATGCATGAGAGCCCCTTTATTATTACCTAATCACACCCCGTGTTCTTGGAGAAGTTTCTGTTTTCCCCTAAGCAGCCTCCTGCTCACTCTATTGAAGTTCACAAATAATATAGGGCCTGGAAGAATAATATGGGTGCTGTCAAAGAACTAATCGAATGCATAGGTATTAGTGGTAGGTGTGCAGTACGGTGATGTACACAAATCAAAATGTAAGTGATAAATATACATCATACACACATACACTTACATGTTTATGCTACAACTAAACCAATATGAATTACACATTTATTTAAAGTAATTACTCATACCAGAGGCTTTTCCAAATATAAGTGAAAGTTTAAGTAACGTGCCCACACCTCAGAGTGATTGCTCAAAATTAGTACATAATTTTGCTACTGTTACTTGGCCCTGCACAGATAGATTGAATCTGCTTTCAAATGCAAGTTACTTTCCTTCAGCAAGGATTTAAGTGTTTGCTTCATAAGAAGCAGATAATATATACTTGTATGCAAATGTCTTGATGAAACCTATCACTATGTACAATGAACATAACATACGCCCAATAATAAAGATGCTTTGTGAGCTGTATTTTCTGACAGTAGCATTGTCCCACCTTCATTATGTGCAAGCATTCATAGACAAAACATAAATTACAAACGTGGCTGTGTTCCTATAAAAACATTATCAACAAACCTAGGAACGTGGGTTTGACACAAGTATTATTATATACAGATACTTAAACTGAGTTAGAAAACAATCTTTTCCTGGATTTTGTCCCATTGGAACAAAAATAGATTAGAAATGTATGTTTGGATAAAATATGGTTTTGATGGGTATTGATGAGGGGGCCGCTGGAGTATTAGATTAGGGAGGAAGGCCTTCCACACAGTGTACAGCACCATCTAACAAGTAACCCACATTTAGAGAGTTCTGAGGGAGAACGATTGTGAGGCTGGCTGCCCTTAAATATTCAGCATAAGAAAGTATATCTAGTAGCTGCTGCAGCCGTCAGACTCCAGCTTCTTCAGATTTCCTATGTGGGCTCAATCTCAGTAACTCTCTGGGAAACATCTAGGGACTCATCCAGCCTTCTGGAAGGATAGGGTAGCTACTGGGTCCTCTGCCTTTCCAGTACGCAGATGGTCACTTTTGGAAACTCCCCCCTTGATTTGCAAGCCAATATAACCAGTCAGCATTTGCAATAAGTACATTCCTGTTGATCCTGCTCCTTTAGAAAACATTTTTTAATACAATGACAACTAACAACACTTGTCAGTGGTCAAGGCCAGAATGGATCTTCCCTTCCTGTAAGGCAACATACCCAGTGTAGTCTTCCATATACAAGATGCAGTTGAGTTCTTTTTCTTTTTCTTTTCTTTTTTTTAGACAGGGTTTCTTTGTACAGTCCTGGCTGTCCCAGAACTCACTCTGTAGACCAGGCTGGCCTCGAACTCAGAAATCCGCCTGCCTCTGCCTCTCAAGTGCTGGGATCAAAGGCATGCGCCACCACCGCCCGGTAAGTTCTTTTTCAAAACTCAGCAAAATTTCTTGGACTCTGTACAGATGAAGGCACATATCTATTCTTATTGGCAAAGGTCTGCAGTCAAGGGCAAACCTGAGACACTCAATGAAGAGGCATCACACTCCTATAGACAACTTTGACATTTGGAAACTGCCCAGAGTCCAAACACAATATGCTGCAGTTGAGTCTTTTCTGGACTCAAAGTTTTCAGGTGTGGACTTTGTAGATACTTTGAGATATTTAGCACTTAAGAACATTCCAGAATATTGCCATTTCCTATTTCTTCTATACTCCCATTTGGTGCCTTCTTGACAGCAGATATAATTATATTAACTCCAAGAAATGAGCAGCGACCTATTTGGATTTTATGTCCCTTGGCTTTGTTCCTCTCATTACCAGTACTCCTATTAACATCTCAGAGGGCACATACTCAGGAAATATTTTTCTAATGTATGTGCCTGAAAGACATATTGCTTTGTAAAGAAACTGACAAACAATTGATTGTGTTGTCACAGCGGACTTTCAGTAGGACTGAAACTGGCAAAGGAGTATAAGATGCTGAAATGCAATGCTTTATTCAGAGGGGACATCAGCATTCTCCACTTGAGGCAACATGAAAAGTTCCCTATTTTCTTCATTGTGATCCAAATTAAAGCAAAGTTTAATTAAAGTTTCATTAAAGAAAGATCTTTTGTAGTCCCGGGTAGCATCTTTTTCTTTGAGCCAAATATGTTGTAGGATGGCGTGCTTTCATCTCCAGTTTTTAATGTTGCGCACAGGGAAGAAAGAGAATAGATACACCATTAATGAGGCATGATGCAGCTCAGCCAAGAGCATAAAGCACCAGGTGTTCTATCAGCTCTCATCGAGGCTGAATGTTCTGCAGCACAGCACCTAAAAGATCTTCTGATTGGCAGTCTCCTAACACGCCGGCCGCCACCATGGGACTTCTCATAGGGAGCTGCTCCTTTAATCAGGCTTCCCATTGCATGCTCATCCGTTCAGCTACTCTTCTTGCACATCAATCTTTTGGATGTCAAGTCTCTTCCCATCGCTCTCTCCTGTTAGTTTCTCCACCTCTCTCCTCTGGACTCCCACCCTCTTCTGTAAATAAGTTTACCCTGATAGTGTTGCCCTCCATTAAAACATCAGGCACTTCTCAATGTAAAGATGTGGCACATCATGCACGCATTCAGTTTTCTATATGGCCTTTGACAGTATGGTATTACTACCTGAAAATGAATTTCAATATTGCCTCTATATGGCATATGGAACACTGCAAAATCAAAGGACAAATGAAAGGTACATGGTTTCTTAGCTTAGAGTCCCTGAGAAATACACCCTGGAGGAGAAATGTACATGCAAGGAGACTGCATAGGGGCTTCTTAGGAAAGAGCACTTAGGAGCACACAAGGAAGCCAAGGCTGGTCAGATCAAGAAGCTGAAATGCATAAGCGAAGCAGAGACTTCCGAAATGGTCTACAGGAAACTCAAGTACTGAGACAGCTCTTTAGAGATACTGCTTTCACTAACTGGTCAGTCAATGCAAGAGTCATTCTCACAACATGGCTCTTGAATAAGAACGATCCCTAGCACTGCTGTCTTAGTCAGGGTTTTTATTCTTGCATAAACATCATGACTATGAAGCAAGTTGGGGAGGAAATAGTTTATTTGGCTTATTTCCACACTGCTGTTTATCACAAAGGAAGTCAGGACTGGAACTCAAGCAGGTCAGGAAGCAGGAGCTGATATAGAGGCCATGGAGAGATGTTCTTTACTGGCTTGCTTCCCCTGGCTTGCTCAGCCTGCTTTTTTATAGAACCCAAGACTTTCAGCCCAGGGATGGCACTACCCCTTTGATCACTAATTGAGAAAATGCCCCACAGCTGGATCTCATGGAGGCACTTCCCCAACTGAAACTCCCTTCTCTGATAACTCCAGCCTGTGTCAAGTTGACACACAAAACTAGCCAGTACACTTCACTAACTGGTCAGTCAATGCAAGAGTCATTCTCACAACCATGGCTCTTGAATAAGAACGATCCCTAGCACTGCCTACACTGATTGATAAGAATGATTGATAAGGTTCGTCCACCATTATTTATAACATAGGTTGAGTCAGTATTTAATCCAGCTAGGATCATATGGGCTCCATAAGGAAAAAAAAGAGACTATCCTCCAAGGGAGCTGTAAGAACTAGCCACCATGTGTTTGGAGAGATTGGATTTTGAGTCCTTGATTCCTATATCAAAACATGAAATTAAATACAGGAAAATGTATGTGGGGGCATTCTCTTAAAATATAGATGACTTAGCTGGGTGGTGGTGGTGCATGCCTTTAATCTCAGCCCTTGGGAGGCAGAGGCAGACAGATTTCTGAGTTCGAGGCCAGCCTGGTCTATAGAGTGAGTTCCAGGACAGCCAAGGCTACACAGAGAAACCCTGTCTCGAAAAAACCAAAAAAAAATGTAGATGACTTAATATTCTGGGAAAGACCCTAGGAAATGATTGAACTAGCCACTAGAAGGACTTCTGAAAACATGGGAGAAAGATGACCCACATCAAGAGTCACTGAGGTGTCAGAATCCTTTTAGCAGATAGGACAGAAAGGAATTGAAAACCTCAAAGACAGTCATGCTAGACTAGACTCATAAGTCTGGATGATGCCCCAAGTGACATTTCATAGACTGGTCGTCAGGAATGAGCTTATCAGAGAAGGACACATGCCATTGTAAATCTAAGAGCCAGGTCTCGTCTTTCCTACAAAGCTGAGAGGAGGAAAGTCCGTAGTAGAACAGATATGAATCTGAAACAGTTAGAGCCATGTGGCAATGCTTAGATGAAGGGAACCAAGTGTGTATAGTTATTGTATTAACTGCAAGAAGATCTTATTGTTATATACTGTAGAGATGCAGTTTTAATTTTTTTAAAAGTTATTCTTCTTTCATAAAATACATTATGACTCTAGGTTCCCTACCTCCCTTTTCCTTTAAATCTACCCTGCTGCTGTTTTCACTCAGAAAAGAGTAGGACTTCCAAATATAACATAACAAGATGCAATAAGATTAAGCATAAACCCTCATATCAAAGCTTGATGATACAAGCCAGTAAGAGAAAAAAGGTCCCATGAGCAGGCAAAAGAGTCAGATATACACCACTGCCATTGGTAGGAGTCCCACGAAAACCCCACCCTAAAGCGACTATATCATGTTTGTAGAGGACCTAGTCTAGACTCATGTAGGCTCCCTGGCTGCTACTTCAGTCTTAATAAGCCTGTTCCTATAAGGCCTGCAGAGTTGATTCTGTGGGCTGCGTTTAGAGATGTATTCTTAAAGGCAAAGCACCAGGTACATGGTATATTATAATTCAGCTTAAATCTTCACAATTATAGTAGAACTAGATGGTTCAAAGGCGGATGCTTCTTAACTAATTCAAAGATTTCTCACGTAATTTCTAACTCAAGCCATTGCTCACACAGTGTCAGAGAAAGAAACCTGAGATCTTTCAGCAAGTGTACAATACAGTTCTACTTAGTCTTTTTTTTCCTTTTTCTTTCTTTCTTTTTTTTTAAAAGAAAGAGACATGCCTTTATTTTCTTAGGTAACTGTACAGCAGGGAATGGGAAATCTGTAAACACATCTGTGGATATCAGCATGAGTCTTAGGAACCAAATCTCCACTCACTTCTTAAGATAAAATAAGGTGTCATCAGTGTTGGTAAAAGATGCCTTCAGGTACTTTGGCCAAACCCCAGGAGTAGACTGACGACACAGGCCCTGGGCATCTGGAGCAAGATCATAATACGGCATGGTATTTGAGAAATAGCTTCTGGACTGCTACTGGGCTTTGTTACATTACTGACATGGTGCTTGGTCATGCATGCAACATCAAGGAATCATACATTAAAATAGCAGTTGATTGTCATGAACCAAACAGGAGATACCAAAACCAAGTATGACCAGAACTCTCAGAGGCCAGAACAATGAACAGGACTAGGGGAATTGTCTTCTGTGCAAAAAATAGAGTAAGTTCGATTGACATTCAACAATTATTTTTTAAAAGAGAGAAATATTGTGTTTAATGGTAAACCTTAGCATGCTCCAGTACCAGGATTGGCACAGGGTCAAAGTAGCACAGACGACTAAGGACCCCAGGGACTCTCATACGGCTAAGATGATTAAGAAAGCAATCATCAAACAGAAGAGCCCCATGGCCACAGACAGAGCAGAGAGCCCAGAGGGGCATAGGAGAAGAGCTGTTGCTTGAGAATCTGCTTCTCAGCACAGCTAATAACCAAGCACTGTTCCCATGCTATTGCCTGATCTAGGCACACCAACTGTGGTAGCCCCAACACCACTAAACTTCAATGAACTTGGATGCTGTCAATGTCCCAGGAAGCAACACAGGTCTAGAATTACCATCTGGCCTCTGGAAGAGGGAAGCTGCTGCAAGAGGACAGCTTACATGGGGGCTCTGCTCTACTCCAGACGGAGACAGACACAGGCCAAATTAGACTCCTGCTACAGGAGCAGATCAGAACTGGAGAAATGGACAGTGCCTTGGTGGTCTGCTTTTTTCAATTTGCACTTCCACTCCCATGCAGTCCTAGCTTGGGTCCACAATGCTGTCCCTATTCAAGGTGACAGACTTGTATGCAATGATTTTTAAATTATTTTATATGCTATACTCATCAAGGCTAAGTCTGAGTTCCATAGTTCCATTGGTTATTGTGACAATTAGCTCAACCTACATTCTCTACCCTCTGACAGCACCCGACCCCACCCCACCTTTTTTGTTCTTTTCAGTCTTGACTTTGGCCATTGAGTATGTCACCCTCTCCTCCTAGCACAGGAACAGTGAAACCAACACTTAGCCGAGTATTTGCCTCAAATGCGTTCTATTAAAAGTGTCCCACATGATTTGACTGGGGAGAATGAATCCCAATATTTGCCTAGGGATTTTCTATCAAATGAACTGAGAAAAAAATTGAGTCTCTCTTACAGCTTCATAGTTTCGAAATGATGCTTGAGTTGAGTTATGAAGGGTACATAGCAATTCTCTAAATGAAGAAGATATCTAAGGACCTTCAAAACCTAGAGAACAACTTGACGAAAGTTCAGAAAGGTGAAGATATCTCAAGTATCTGCTCTGATACTTGATTAAGTGTCTGATCAGTTCAAGAGAGAGATTTATAATGGAAGAATGGTGAAGCAAATTTCTAAGAAAAACTATAAGCATATTCATGCAGACTTTGGCTTATTTGCTATGTCAATTTAAAGACACCGTTTCTATCCTTGTGGCATAAGAAAATAATAGGAGACTCGTTATCAATATGATTATAGAGTCAGCCCAGTACCAGAGTTATAGAATCAGAGTGGGAGGCAGATGAAGGTGGAGTTAATTAACAGACTATTATAATTATTAAAATGAAAGGCAATCACAAGTCCTAGTGATAAAAATACGACGTAGATGATTTCATCCTAAGTGGCATCCTGCCCTCCATCCTACAAGCAGTTTTATTTACGATTTCCCACTAAGCTACATAAAGATAGACAAAGAGACAAACGTTCAATAAAATCAAAATGTAAAATGCGAACATCCACTTCCGGAAGACGAAGGTCATTTTCACTAACCGTAAAGCTGTTAGAGGTATGTTAGGAAAGACAAAACAACAAGAAACCAACTGGAATGGGGAGGGGGGCTTCCCCAAAAGCTGTTGCCTATACTTGGGATATATTCTTCCACCTGGGCTGCCTTGTCTGGCCTCACAGAGACTTGATGTGCTTGGGTGGGGGGATACCCATGGGCCTTTCAACTTGTTCAGAGGAGAAGGGGGTAGGGGATCGGGGGTGGGGGAAGGGTTGTAGAAGGGAGTGACTGGAATGGGAGGGAGGCAGTGAGTGAGATGTAAATAAGTAAACATTAAATTAAATTAAATTAAATTAAATTAAAAAGATCCCTAAGCCCTGTTTTTTGTTTGTTTGTTTGTTTGTTTAAATCCATATACCCTGTCCTTTCTAAATCCCTAGAAACAATACTAGACAGAGAATTGAGACTGTATCGTTTTCTTTCAGTCATTGCCCTTTTGGCTTTCAAAGTATTGTTTCTTTTATGCTTTCCAGTTTTTTTTTCAGTATTTCTAAGTCAATGTGAAGTTTTGAAAGGAAGAACAGCAAAGAGGGACATAAGAAATGATGACAGACTATAGCAGTTATTCCCAATCTGTGAGTCACAATCTTTGGAGGTTGAATCCTTCCAGAGGGGTTTCATATCACATATCCTGTATATCAGATATTATAAATACCAGCTTGAAGTCAGTAGAATTACAAATATTTTTTTTTCAGTTTATGACTTGTCCTTAAACTCAATTCACAATATCTTTTGTTTCAAACTTTATTTAATTTTTAATGCAAAATAAGAATTTTTAGGCTTCTGTTTTATGTGCCTGGTTTAAGGCATTTTTTTCTTTACTGAGCAAATAAAAGCATTGTAGTAAATACCATAATAAATATGTTAAGTCTTGGTTCAGATGGGAAAAAAGCTATACTGTGTCTTATAGGCCACATACTGAATACATTTGTCTTATATAGTTGTTGTGATCATAAAAAGAGAAAGAGCTATAAGAATATGTTCTGGCGGGGTGTAGGGGAAGGGGGTGCCTCTGCGGGTCCATGCCAAGACATCCATTCCCCCTGAGGGACCAGACACACACTGTTATAGTATAGAATAGACTTTATTTAGAGCATGGGGAGGGGAGTTAAGAAGGTAGCAGAGGCAGAGAAAGACAGAGAGAAGGAGAGAATAGAGAAGTAGGGGATGGCCAAGACCATGTGGAGAGGGGGGAGAAGGGAATGGGGAGAGAGGGGGAACAAAGGGGCAAGAGGCAAGGGAGAGAAGCAGGAGTAAGAGAGAGAGGAGGGGGCAAGCAGGCCCTTTTATAGGGCCAGGCCTACCTGGCTGGTGCCAGGTAACCATGGGGAGGAGCATACCTGGCTGCTGCCAGGAACTGTGGGGGTGGAGTTGATACAGAATGCTAACAACAGTTTTCATTTTCTTCTCATCTGAAGAGGCCATCTACATTTACAATGCAATTAGCACATGAAAATGTTTTATAGATTTTTTTTCTCCCTATTAGTAAGTTTGAAGTTAAATTTTAGAAAAGTTCAGCATTACATGAATTGATAGCACCCCGAATACTAGAAAGAATCTTTAGTGCAGTGGGGTAACCCACCTCAACAATTCAGCTTGCTTCCTGTGGGCTTGTGCATGCATATTTGAATTTACTTTTGAATCTGTATCTTGTGCTCATCAGTCAAGCCTAATAAAAACCAACTAAACCACAGCCATCTGAAACACATGCATATTCATAAGCTTGCAAAAGAATGGCTTAAAAAATACACACGACTATAACTCAAGTATGCCAAAAGATAATCTCTGCATGCTAAAATAAACCAACATTATACAGATGTACAGAATAAAAACATATCCAGTTTATATCTTTCAGACCATTTAAACTAACAGTTGTTTGGTTAAGGTATCTGGCAAAATATTTATGTCTTCCATCTAGTGATTGCTGGACCAAGAAAGGCTAGGAAAGGTCATGCTATTGCCAAATTAATTTAGCATTAAAGCATGAAAGGGTGTCTTTAACTCTTCAAGGCATATATTAATAGCTCAGCAAATCATGCCCTGGACTCACCGACTGGCATTATAATACATTTATTTACTTTGGAATTATATCTTTTTGTTTTATTTTGTTTTGTTTTCAAGATAGGATTTCTCTGTGCAGCCCTGGCTGTCCTGGAACGCACTCTGTAGACCAGGCTGGCTTCGAACTCAGAAATCTGCCTGCCTCTGCCTCCCAAGTGCTGGAATTAAAGGCATGCGCCATCACGGCCCGGCTTGGAATTTTATCTTTAAACCTAATATTTCAATGACTTTACTCTGTGTATTCTTCCAACACATAAAATAGTTCCCCTGTTGCATAAATATAATTGAATAATAAAGGTTATATGAATGCCCACTCTATGAACATCTTTATAAACTTATATAAAGAATATAGGAGTCATTTTCCATTGAGCAAATCTTGGTTTTCTGTTACCAATAATATTTGCTGTCTCTGAGTTTCCTTTGATTCAGTAGTATTATTTGAATATAAATAGGTTAAAAAGATACCTTTCTTAATAGTTAAAATCTGGAGTGACTTAAATAATAGAATAAAAGCATGGGGGGAGTTGGGATAATTCCTACTGCCAAACTCCACAGCTATCACCAAGTCATTCCCCCTTGGCTCAACTGTCCCTTTTGTGCTTGATGTCCTTGAGCTGACCTTACCTGAGGTTACCACCTTTCAGGAAGGAACCTGCTGTTCTCTGGCCTCCCTTCACAAGTACCATTGCTTCTAGGCCTCTTTCAAAAGTCTGAACATGCTGAGAGCTCTAGGTGACCAATTGTGAACCTTGGAGGAGGCAGCTTACATTGGAACCCTTGTGAGGTTTCTTTTCTCTACTGCAGTACACCAGCAGACGTTAGGAACGTGACTGCAAGAAGTGATGCTCAGGCATCACATGAAGGAAGGAAGTATGCGATTTGTGAAGTTTTTGAAAAGCTGGCATAAACAGCCTGCAGCATCAGTGTTTACGGCTGGGCTTGAGCGTTGGGAATGCTTTACTAGGGCGATGATGACTGGGTCAAGCTTTCCCTCTTGCTTGGCTGGCCTATGCAGAAGAAACAGCAGCTTGTGACAATGGCAGTGCTTGCTGCAGGCTTACTGAGGCAGTGTCTTTTCCAAAGCTGCTATTGCACGCTTGGAAAAATCCCCAGCAAGCTCTGGCAACTGTCGGTCTTCCATTAAGCTGGGAGGAAAAGGCATTTTTCTCTTCCCTTCTTCCCTCTTTCTTTTTTGCTTTTTTTCCCATGTTGTCAACAAGTAAAGACTTCTAGAAAGCTTTTGCTTCCCCAAAGTGACTGCACTTTGTCTCATCGACTTGCATGGAAGCTGCAGCAGATAGATGTATTTGTAAGACCTAGAGAACAATGAGCATTCTAAAGACTGCCAGAGAGGAGAAAACAGGTCAGTCAGTATTCTGGGGTATAGGTAACCTATCTATCATTGAACTGAGGTATATCAAAACGGAGCCTTGAAAGAGAAAGGCACACATTGCAATGCATGTGCTCGAAGTTAAAGACATATGTGCAAACAAACAAAAGAATGCTTGGTAGACTTCTTTGATTTTTGGGAACAACTTATACATGACAAATTTTTGGAAGGGTCTTAGCTGACCTTGTTTGCATGGCAAACAAGGAAACTACTATTCTATGTCCTGGTGGGCTGATGCCAGAAGTCTT
>JADRCD010229014.1:0-11375 GCA_019843815.1 Montemys delectorum
TTAATCCCAGCACTTGGGAGGCAGAGGCAGGCAGATTTCTGAGTTCAAGGCCAGCCTGGCCTATAGAGTGAGTTCCAGGACAGCCAGGGCTACACAGAGAAACCCTGTCTCGAAAACCAAACCAAACCAAACCAAACCAAACCAAAACAACAACAACAAAAAAAAAACCCCCAAAAAACAAACCGATCTGTTTGTGTGTCAAGTTGTGGTACTGGCTAGTTTTGTCAATTTGACACAAGCTAGAGTCATCAGTTAGGAGGGAGCCTCAGTTGAGAAAATGCCTTCAAAAATCACTCTGTGCCCAAACCTTGAGGGCATTGTCTTATTTAGTGATTGATGGGGGAGGGGCCCAGCCCATTGTGGATGGTGCCATCCCTGGGCTGGTGGTCCTGATTTCTATAAGAAAGCAGGCTGGGCAGGAAGCTAGTAAGCAGAGCCCCTCCATGGCCTCTGCATCGGCTCCTGCCCTCCACAGCTTCTGCATCAGCTCCTGCTCTCCAGATTCCCGCCCTGTTTGAGTTTCTCTCCTGACTTTTTTCAGTGACAGACTATGATGTGCAAGTGTAAGCCAAATACACCCTCTCCTCCTCAACTTGCTTTTAGTCATGGTGTTTCATCACAGCAAATGAAATCCTAAGGCACAGGGTCTCCCAGTGTCGCCCTACCCAGACTAGAGTTTTCTGTTCAGACCAAGCTGCCCTTGAACTCCCAGAGGTCTGCCTGGAGTGCTGGGATGAGAGGCATGCACCACCATTCACATTTCTATGTCCATCACAAAAATATATAATAGTATGTGTGTGTGTGTGCATATGTGTGTCACAGTTCATGTATGGAGGTCAGAGCAGGATCTGGGCTGTCGGCTCTGGCCTTTTACCTTGTGTGAGACAGGTCCTCTTAAGTTCACCTCCCATTTTGACCTAGGAGCTCAAGAATCGCAGATGTGAGCCTGTGGGCTTTACATGGATCCTGAGGTTTCACCCACTGAGCCGGCTCCCTAACCTCTCTAGTCTCATATGATACTGACTGGAACCTTCCCTCAGACTACATGACAGTTTTATAGGAAGCTGGAGAACCGCCCTTTCCTTCCTCCAACTGTAGACTTCTTGCTAGACCAGTGGTTCTCAACATGTGGGTCCCAACCTACCCCTGAGTGGGTCAAATGACCCTCTCACTGGGGTTGCCCAAGAACTCTGCAAAACACAGATATTTATATTACAACTAATAATAGTAGCAAAGATACGGTTATGAAGTAACAGCGGAAGTACTTGTACGGTTGGAGGTCACCACATGAGGGAACTGTGTTAAAGGGTTTGCAGTGTTAGGAAGGGTGAGAACCATTGTTCTCTTCTCTCTTTTCTTGCTCTCCAGTGCCTTTTGGTAATTCTAAATATTTTTTGTGAAGAATATTTATTTAGCCAAACATTGATTTGCTAGGATCTACTTGGCAATTACAAGAACTTTCAAAGTTTTGCCTGTTGGTTTGTTTATTTGTTGAACAAGGTCTTACAGTTCTGTTTTGTTTTTCTGAGAAAGGATTTCTCTGGATAGCTCTGACTGTTCTGGAACTCACTCTGTAGACCAGGCTGGCCTCAAACTCAGAAATCAGCCTAACTCTGCCTCTTAAATACTGGGATTAAAGATGTGTACCGCCACTACCCAGCTCAAAATTCATTCTTTTTTTTTTTTTTGGTTTTTTGAGACAGGGTTTCTCTGTAGCCCTGGCTGTCTTGGTACTCGCTCTGTAGATCAGGCTGGCCTCGAACTCAGTAATCCACCTGCCTCTGCCTCCCAAGTGCTGGGATTAAAGGCATGCGCCACCACCGCCTGGCTCAAAATTCATCTTTAATCTGGGTTATTGGAATGCTCCTGCAAGTGTTAGAACTGCGTGTAACTAGACAAACTGCTTTAGGAGCAAGCAAGCAATTTAAACTTCTGGAGAAATGACCAAATAGAATCTATTGACTGATTATAATATATATGGCTGCTGATTATATGATTATGATACATATGTTCCTTTGGAACTGTATTAGTCTGCACCTGGAATTCATATCAGAAGGGTTCAAATAATTATCATAGGAGATGCCTACATTTGAATATAGTATGAATTTTGGTTACAGGAAATTCATTCAAACTTGCATTGGACTCAGTCATATTAAAAATCCATGAATTTTTCATTTAAATCTTTACATAGAACTGAAATACATACAAGGAAGAAATGCAGGCTTGGTCCTATCTATATCTTGGGTCTCTCTCTTAACTCTGAGTAATCTAGCCTGTCTTCTTTCTACACTTACTGCCAATTTGCTTTTATTTATACTTATACCATAAGCATTTTCCCAATGAGTTATAATGAGTATCCTTATAAATACTTTGTCTCCTGGACAGAGATCAAACATTGAATTTAAACCCACACACAGAAAATTCTTACACATGGTGATTTTTTTCCCCTCAGTGATTGTATCAAGATGCAGATGGATCTTGGGAGGCAGAGGCAGGCAGATTTCTGAGTTTGAGGCCAGCCTGGTTTACAGAGTGAGTTCCAGGACAGCCAGAGCTATACAGAGAAACCCTGTCTCGAAAAACTAAAAAAAAAAAAAAAAAAAGATGGACAAATGAATTTTTAATTTATTCCATTTTGTGTGTATGGCTGTTTTATTTGGGGCTCAAAGGATTCAACAGTTTGTTGTATGCATGGCTAAGATTTATTACAGCGTAAGTTACAGAGCAGTGCTGGAGACATGGTTCAGATGGCCAAGTGCTCGATAAGCAAGCCTGAGGGTCTGAGTCTGGATCCTTGAGAATCCACATAAAAGCTAGGCAAGGCAGCCTCTGTCTGTAACTCCAGGGTGGGGCTCGTGATAGGTGGACACAGACAGATCCTTAGAGCTCACTGGCTAACAAGCCTAGCCAAACTGGTGAACTCCAGGTTGAATGAGAGATGCTGTTTCAAAAAATACTGTGTGGTGTGATTATGAAAGGCATTGGATGTTGAGCTCTGGCCTATATAAACATTTGTATGTGCTTCTACACATATTTGCACATATGTTACACACAGCACATATAACACACACATACACACACACACACACACACACACACACACACACGCACGTTACAGAGCAGAAATCAGGAAAGAGATATATCAATGAAGTTTGGAGGAAGCCAACATAGGATTCCTTTATCTGAAGCCAATTAGGACTCTTCCCTCCCTCCCTTCCAGTGGCTATCTCTTAGCAAACTGTAGCTCTGTGAACACCACTGGCCACAGCTCCCTTGAGGCTTAGGAGCCTACTCTTGTGCATTTTCAGTATGCAATAAGCAGTAGCTAGCAACCAAAACCCAGGACCTCAATAATAAAACCAGCTGCATTTTATAAAGTTAAGATTAATGTATGTATGTGTGTGAAACTACTTGGCAAGCCAATATGGAGTGGAACATATATTAGTAATATGAAGAACACTTCAACCTCGAAGGGCATAGCAGTGCAGGCCTTTAATCCCAGCACTTAGGAGGGGGAGGCAGATAGGGCTCTGTGTTTGAGTTTAGCTTGGTCTACAAAACCAAGTTTCAGGGCAGCCAGGGCTACACAGAGAAACCCTGTCTGAAAAAAAACGAAACCTAAACAAAGAATATGCCAGGTCTCTCACACTCCCACCCCCAGGGGCTGGCTGAGGGTCAAAAGTGGCTGTCCTGGAGACTAGTCAAAAGGAAACACCACATCTGTTGTTAGCCTTTTGCACAGCCTTGCTTGTCACTTTCTACCTGGCTTACTACGGGAAGGAGCAATACAAAGCTCATGAAGTCAGTGCTCACAGCAGAGACTCCCCCCCCCCCCCCTTTATTATGGAAGACCTTTATTAACAGGTGCTTGCAGTTTGTTGACTTTTTTGAAAAATCAAGTTGTAAACTTTATTACAAATTAAAAATGAAGATCTTGCTCAGCAGCGGTGGCACATGCCTTTAATTCCAGCACTTGGGAGGCAGAGGCAGGTGGATTTCTGAGTTCGAGGCCAGCCTGGTCTACATACAGAGTGAGTTCCAGGACAGCCAGGACTACACAGAGAAACCCTGTCTCAGAAAACAAAAACAAAACAAACCAAACAAAAAAAAAAAAGGAGTTCTTAAAAATCTCAACTTGACCAGATATGAAACAATTTAAAAACCGTTAAAGGTGTATTAAGGAAAAACCAGGCCTCTTTTTTTTCTTAAAAAACACGTTTGTGGGGCTGGTGAGATAGCTCAGCGGGTAAGAGCACCCACAGCTCTTCCGAAGGTCCTTAGGAGTTCAAATGCCAGTAACCACATGGTGGCTCACAACCACCTGTAATGAGATCTGACGCCCTTTTCTGGTGCGTCTGAAGACAGCTACAATGTACTTATTTATAATAAATAAATTTTGGGGCTGGAGCGATACCAGAGTGAGTGGGGTTGACTGGAGCGAGCAGAGGTCCTAAAAGTCAATTCCCAACAACCAGATGAAGGCTCGTAACTATCTGTATAGCTACAGTGTGTACTCATACACATAAAATAAATCTTAAAAAAAACCCCATGTATTCCATTACCAAAAAGAGACATCTTTAGTAAAAATAATAAAAACCTCATGCTGCATAGATAATGTAGATAATTCTAATGTTATCTGGCAAAAAGCAAGCACTTAGGTCTTCAGCTCCAATCTTTGTTCATTTCTTTCTTTCTTTCTTTCGGTTTTTTGTTTTGTTTTGTTTTGTTTTTCGAGACAGGGTGTCTCTGTGTAGTCCTGGCTGTCCTGGAACTCACTCTTTAGACCAGGCTGGCCTCGAACTCAGAAATTTGGCCTGCCTCTGCCTCCCAAGTGCTGGGATGAAAGGCGTGCGCCACCGCTGCATGGCCTTTGTTCATTCATTATTGATGGAATTTCATATTCATTTCTTCTTGTTGGATTACCAAACCGGATGATGGTAGAGAGGGTAAGCCGGCATTTACTCAGCCCCGCCCTGCTCAGCCTGGGGAGCGGATGAATTCTCAGCTGGTGGATAGGCTGCTTTTGTCTCTTCGCCATCTTGTGGTTTAGGGTTCTCTGAGCATCTGCGTCAGTAATTGAAGTTACGGTGGCGATACTGAAATTGAGGTGGCTGTTGTTGTCTAGTTGGGTCTCATCTCCTTGATTTTCTTTGTCCTCTTTATTGTCATCCTCTCTAGGCTGTCTTTGGTGAGGAGACCCCTCCGGAATCGAAGACCACTTTCTCTCTCTCTCTCTCTCTCTCTCTCTCTCTCTCTCTCTCTCTCTCTTTTGGTTTTTTGAGACAGGGTTTCTCTGTATAGCCCTGGCTGTCCTGGAACTCTCTCTGTAGACCACACTGGCCTTGAATTTAGAAATCCACCTGCCTCTGCCTCCCAAGTGCTGGGATGAAAGGCGTGCGCCACCACTGCCCGGCCACCACTTTCTCTTGAACTCATTTCCTTTAGTACTCTTAACAGCTCAACATGTTCCAAATGTTTCTCTGACTCTTTTTCCCAGATAGGTTGCATAGAGGGAGCCGTTTGAGCTATTTGGGAGAGAATGCCAAAGGTAACAGTAGAGCTCAGATGTAAAACCTACAGTGCACATCATCTTTGTATAATTTCATTTCTTAATTTTTGCCTGCAAATCTGCTTGCCAGCCTAGATTTTCTATTTTCTTTACCTTTGCCACTACCTTTGACTCAAGTAAAACCCTTGAGTTTTTTCTTTTCTCCCCTCTTAACTACAATTGCCAAAGAAGCAGATGCTACTTCCTATAAACGTGTTGAACCCATTCCCCTCCTAATCTGACCGATATCTCTCCTTTATTCAGTCTCCCTTCTCTCCAAGAAACGCAGCAGAGTTGGGGTCTCTGCCTTTCCACAATATGAAAACAACCTCTTCCATTCCGTAGTATTAGAACCACCTAAGTTATTCTTATGTTCCTGCCTAACTACTTACTCCCTCCCCTCCTGCCTTGGCTAGTGTTTAGGGCAACAGGAAACAAGAGTCATCTGAGAGCAGGGAAGCTCAAGAAAATGCCTCCCAGAGACCCTGCCTGAGGCAAGCCTGTAGAGCATTTCCTTGATTAGTGATTGATGGGGAGGGGGGTTGGTCAGTCCAATGTGGGTGGTGCCACCCCTGGGCTGGTGGTCCTGGGTTCTATACGAGAGCAGGCTGAGCAAGTCATGAGGAATGAGTCAGTAAGTAGCACTCCTCCTCCATGGCCTCCACATGGTCAATATCCTTTAACAGTGAACTGTGATGTGGAAGCCGGAGCCAATTAAACGGTTAAGCCCTCTCCTCCCCAAGCTGTTTTTGGTCTATCACAGCAACGGTAACCCTAACTAAGGCACCCTCACCCCCAGGGTGGAAGATTGAATCCAGAATGTTAGGGACGCTAGGCAAGTACTCCAGCCTGAGCTACTTAGCCTGGAGAGATGGCTCAGAGGGTCAAGAGCACTTGGCTGCTCTTCCAGAGGACCCGAGTTCAATTCCTAGCACCCACAGGGCAGCTCCCAACTGTCTACAATGCCAAGATCTGACACCGTCACACAGACATACATGCAGGCACAACACCAATGCACATAAAATAAAAATGAATAACTTAATTAAAAAAAAAAAAAGCTGGGCAGTAGTAGCGCATGCCTTTAATCCCAGCACTTGGGAGGCAGAGGCAGGTGGATTTCTGAGTTTGAGGTCAGCCTGGTATACAGAGTGAGTTCCAAGATAGCCAGGGCTACACAGAGAAGCCCTGTCTCAAAAAACCAAACCAAACAAACAAACAAAAAAAAAAAAAAAAAGAAAGAAAAGAAATTAATTTCTATTTCAAATTGAAAACAATGTTCTATGGGAAACTGAGTTTCTTGGAGTTCTGAGTCATGTAACAAATAAAAGCTGTTCCCTGGGCTCTGCTTTGTGGCACTGGGGTCTTCTACCTGTCTGTTTCCTTTCCCAGTGGCCTTCTGATGACATCATCCAGCATCATCTCCCACTCTGTTTCCTTTCCCAGTGGCCTTCTGATGACATCATCCAGCATCATCTCCCACTGTTTCCAGTCCCAGTGGCCGTCTGATGACATCATCCAGCATCATCTCCCACTCTGTTTCCAGTCCCAGTGGCCTTCTGATGACATCATCCAGCATCATCTCCCACTCTGTTTCCAGTCCCAGTGGCCTTCCTGAGATTCTTCTTTAATCGGTATGACTCCTAAATTTCATTCCTATGAATACAACAGCTCAGGGAAAGGCTTCAGGAATAAAGTTCTCTTGTGGGCAGTTCTGGCTCCTAGGTTTCTTCCGAGATTGTGGGTAGTTACAGAAAGCATTACCATGTAACATCAACCTGAATATTAATTTAAAGACATTATGACTCATAAAAATAATAAATCTTTTCTGTCTTAACTTGAAACACTGAAATGAGACCCTACAAATATTAAAAAAGTTTTTTTTTTTTTTTTTTTTTGGTTTTTGGTTTTTTCGAGACAGGGTTTCTCTGTGTAGCTCTGGTTGCCCTGGAATTCACTCTGTGGACTAGGCTGGCTTCAAACTCAGAAATCTGCCTGCCTCTACCTCCCAGGTGCTGGGATTAAAGGCGTGCGCCACCACCACCACCACTGCCACTGCCGCCGCCGCCACCACCAGCACCACCACCAACACTCGGCTTTTAAAAAAGTTCTTAACCACAAGTTGGGAACTACTCTGAGTCAAAGATTACATAAAGCCCCTCTCAAGCTGCTAAAACACAATGTGGATTCAATCGAACAATTTGCTAGTCATTGTATGCAATTGTAGATTTTTGTCCCTGAGTATTTGTACTAAAACTGAAAGTCAGAATACATTAGTGTCAGGAAAATGTTCTGATATAAGCAGTTAGTGGGAACAGAAAGCATTATTTCCTATTGATCTCATTACTTAAATGTAGGAATGACTGCATAAAAGGCAACAGAATGCAGCAGACTGATCGCCAACAGTGGTGGCCACTGTATATAACACAAGCCGATATGCCCTCTGTGGAGCTCAGCAGCTTGAAACTTAGTTTGTGGCTAAAATGAGCTTTGTTTTGCAAGTAATAATTTGGCTTTAACAGATGCAATGAGGGTTGTTTTGCAAGTAATGAGCTGGCTCTATCAGATGCACATCAAAGTACTGTTGGAACAGTTTGGCAGGATGGTAGATGTTGACCACAGTATGGGATGAAATTGTGGTAAAAGCTGTTATTGCTTTATTTGACTTCCATAAAACATAAGGATAGAAGGATGGAGACATGCTTTTAGGAAAACACTGAAACTTTACAAAAGATTTCTTTCAAAGAGACAAATGTACTGGTCTTGCAGAGGACTGAGTTCAGTTCCCAGCACCCACACTGGGTCCCTCACAAGGGCCTGTAACTCTAGCTCCAGGGGATCTGAGACCCTCTTCTGTACTCTGCAGGCACTGCACTCATACATGCACATAGGCCACATGCACACACACACATATATATATACACGTAACTGAAAATAAATCTTTATTTAAAAAGTTGATTCCTGCCAGGCAGTGGGTGCACGCCTTTAATCCTAGCACTTGGGAGGCAGAGGCAGGCAGATTTCTGAGTTCTAGGCCAGCCTGGTCTACAGAGTGAGTTCTAGGACAGCCAAGGTTACACAGAGAAACCCTGTCTCGAAAAAACAAAACAAACAAAAAACAAAACAAACAAACAAAAAAGAAGGTTCAGTGGGCTAAGTGCTTGCACAAGCATCAGGACATGAGTTTGGACCTCTGAAACTCATAGCACATGTCTATAATCTCAGAATTCCTATGGCAAGATGAGAGGTGGAGAAGAATCTTCCAGAAGCCCCGGGGTCAGTTAGCCTGGCATACACAGCCAGAAACAAGAGGTCCTGTATCAAATAAAGTAAAAAGCAAGGATCAACATCTTAGGGTGTCCTTTGATCTCCATACATTCACATGTATTCACACAAGAACACCTGTACATATATGCATGGATTTAATAAGTCACTTGATATAACAAAGTAAGGCTTAAACACAACTTTCCAGGAATACTTCCTATATATGTTGTATAAGTAGTAACATAAACTACTTTCAAGTATGGAAGTTGTTGGAAAATGTCTATTTATGGAAATAAACTTGATAAGTAGTTTAGAAAATCCATTTCCCATTAAAGATAAATCATTATCAACATCCTGGATTAAATTCATCATGCCAAAAGCAGTTAACGTAGCAATAGCTCCAATAAAACCTCATTAAATAATTGATTCTAATTTCATTTTTAGGGGCTAGAGAAAGGCCCACATTATGGTGAGCATGCTTTCTACCTCCAGCCCAGTTAGAATAATTTAAAAGGAACAAAAGAGTTTAGCAGAGAGCACCTGGCTAATAGTATTAGGTTCATCTTTAAAAGATAAAACATTCAGCTATGGCTGAAGAATTCAGCTAGGGCTAGAAATAGCAGTCTAAGGGATATGTGACTTCTGGTACTTTCAATTTTATGATAGTCTGAAGGGAATATGCTAATTTTCCTCTCTGGATGATTCTGTTAAATTTGCTGTAAAACTTTACAGAAAAAAAAAATCATAAAATCCCAAGTGTTTAATTTTCTTCCGATGGGTATTTTTTGTTTCCAATGATGATTCTCAGCCAGAAAGTCCAGCTACCTTTGCTTTACTTTTGTACCGTGTGGTGTGTACTGATTTGCGTATTGCTGTGTGGTGCTGAGCGAGTTAAGGCTCTCTGTCCCAACATTGCCAACATTGTCATCTGTTAAAAAAAAAAATCTGTACACAATTTGTTATTTTAAAATATTACTCATTTATTTTGTGAATGAGCTCAGGTGTACATTGCCAAGGCAAGAGTGTAGAGGTCAGCAGACAGTTCTCAGGAGTCAGTTCTCTCCTGTCATCTTATGGGATCTGGGCAGGGAACTGTCAGGGCTTCTACTGCATTATACTGCTGAGCCAAGCCATCAGCTCAGGTAGGTAGTTTTTTTTTTTTTTTTTTGGTTTTTCAAGACAGGGTTTCTCTGCCCTGGCTGTCCTGGAACTCACTCTGCAGACCAGGCTGGCCTCGAACTCGGAAATCCACCTGCCTCTGCCTCCCAAGTGCTGGGATTAAAGGCGTGTGCCACCACTGCCCCACATGGTAATTTTATAATACTGATTTTCAAACTCTTCTGCATCGCCCATTACAGGGATGTGAGCTCTGACAGATTCTCCGTGAGGCTGCCTGCTTATCTGCACTCCTTTCTGTTGCAGAACCAGTGATCTTTTTACATGAAAAATCTTCACAGTGACCATGAAAATGAGAAGAACCATCTGGAACTGCAAGACAAAGCCTTTCTTTCCTGTTCTTCAATCTCTACTTATTAAGCACTGTATAAACCGATCCCTGGAGGAAAACATCTTCTCTTGAGGGGCTTGGTAATAAGAAAAAAAAAAAAAAAAAAAAACAACCACAACAAAACAGAACAAATCCCTAACTAAGGAAAGGATGGAGTTGTACGTAGACACCCCTATTTAGGGGTCATTGTAGGAGAGGGGGCAGAAGGACTGCAGGGTCCAGGGGATCAGGAGTTTGCTGTGAGATCATGTCTCCATGGAATGTCAGAAGTACACCAACAAGTCTCACCTGGAAGACTGTCTAAAACATGAACGGAGCAAGAATGACACCAACAGACAAGACAAGCTGGACAGGGAAAACCCAGGAGGCCTCAAGCATACACAGAGAAGTACGGACCTGCGCAAAGCCAAGAGTGAGACAGATAATCCCCAGGAGAGCACACCCGTTGCTTATCTAATACCAAACGGTCAGCCCTGAAAACAGGACAAACATTTTGCAGACTGAGCAGGTTATATTTATGTATTTAGAGATATGTTTATACATTTTGTATACAACAACAACTTATGATCAAAGTAGCCAGGAGTGTGGAAGAGAAGAAGGGGTTCTATAGGTTTGGAGGAAAGAAAAGGGGAAAATAGTGGGTATGAATATGATCAAAATACATTATATGGATATATGAAGTTTTCAAAAAATTAATAAAAGTATATTTAAAAACTACAGTTCCTCTCTATGGATATGATGCCATACACACTTATCGTCAGCACTGGGGAAGAAACAGGCAGATCTCTACAGTTCTACGCCAACCTATCTGAAAACAACAAGTCAGCAAACGAATCCCTTCACCAGATTTCCTCTCCACACGCTCCTCTTATTTCTACTTGACATTATCTATCACAATCACAAGTGTCACAAAGTAACAAGTGCGGGACTGCGTCTCCATTAACAATGAAGGATGGCATCTCACAGGCATGGACCAGTTTTCCTCAGGTCGTCAAGGAGGGAAGGTGGCAGAAGCTTCATTTCCCACACATCTGACTATTCACAGATTACAGGCAATCA
>JADRCD010229019.1:237-10729 GCA_019843815.1 Montemys delectorum
TTGTGTGTGTGTGTGTGTGTGTGTGTGTGTGTGTGTATGTGTGTATGTGTGTCTTTTTCTTACAAAACCACCAAAATAAAATCATGAGGCCCCACTCTTGTGTCCTACCCAATTTCTATCACATTTATTACTATTATTATGATTACTGTTATTACTATTATTATTATTATTAGTTGATGTGTGTGTAAGTAGGTATATACATGACATACAACATATATACAGGCCAAGGCCAACTTTTGGAAGTCAGTTCTCTCCCTCTACCTTTCTTGTATCTGTTACACTGTGTTCTCCTGCCTAGCTGGCCTGGGAGCTCCAGGTGCTTCTCCTGTCTCCATTTGTCATTTCACAGTAGGAGCACTGGGATTACAGATGTATATGCCATCACATCTTTTTATGTGGCTTCAGGGGAACCAAATTCTGGTCATCAGGCTTGTGTGACTAACGTTTACCCACTGAGCCATCTTATTAGATCAGCCGTGGACTATGGAAGAGGACTCCAGTGTATTCTTGCTGGGAATCCAGCCATGAGGTCAAGACTAGAATGCAGTCAGCCACCTGCAAGCCAGGAAGAAAGGCCCCTGAGGCTGCCGCAGCTGCCTCCTTTGTTCTCCAGACTGCTATGAACAGCTGCAGAGTCACCTGGTCTCTGACTCTCACCACAGCTCATACAGACCCAGCATGCATCCAGAAGCACCCCAAAGATGCAGGACCAGGCTGCCATTGGGCACAGGAGTCCTGGAAGTGGTGACACAAGGCTAGAGCACACCCAGGAAGGAAAGCCAGGATGTGAGTGAGGCCAGGGGGAGAGGTGAAAGGGGGCAAACTTGGTGTCCCAGGAAGCCTTTGGGAGTGCAGAGGGGGTATCTAAGACCTCACCAGGTACCCAGTGGCCTGCCAGCAATCTTCATTCACTAACCCCATTCCGGTCACCCGGAATCATCAGGATTCCTTGGCTCCTCCCTCCCTGCCCCCAGCCATCCATCTTGTAAATCAGCACCATCCAGCACTGGCTCTTGGACAAGGGCTGGCTCCTCCCTCAGGAATCCTGGCTGTTCATGCACAGGGGTCCACAGGAGACAGAATTCCAGATCCTCCCATCCCACCTGTGGATGTGTGGTCCTGGCTACCTAGCTCCACTGCAGAAAGCACCCATGTTCATGCCTGAGGCCCGAGAGCCAAAACAGACAGGCTGGGCTTCTCGCCACCTCCTTTCTGGAAAGCATGGGCTCCTTCGCTTGACTCTGGCAAGCACACTGGACTGGCTGTGAGGTCCCCAGGGGACCGGGAGAAGTGAGACACTTCCCGACAGGGCCATGGCAGAGGAGGTGATTGTCCTAATGAGAACCAGAGGTAGCTGGCAGGCTCTCTCTCCTGTGTCCTGTAGTTGTAGGGTTGCCAGACTGGGATCACAGGACCTGCAGAGATGGCTCTGGCTTCTTAGAGACAACTCTGGAGCCTGCTCCAAGCAGAGGCTCAAGGGGCATGTGAGCTGTCTCTGGATCACCATGGACCTTGGTTCTTTTTGCAGACAACTTGACGGCTCGTGATATGGGTGATAACAGATATGAGGGCTTCCCTGGGCCACTAAGTGTTCATCAAGTCATGTTTCATCTAAATTGTCACAGTCTCTTCTTCCCCTACAGAGGAGGAGACCAAGGCCCTAGGTGACAAAGCCCCCAACAGAAGCATCCAGTGGCTCACCTTAACCTTATCACCTGAGCCTTCAACATGAACCATCCCACCTCAAACCCAAAGGAGATGGGAGGGAAGGAGTCTGTGTACCCTCAGGTGGCCTGCGGTATCTAGGCCTCTGAGGCTCAAGATCTGCTGGTAGCTTTCTCCTGCACTCCTGGTCTCTCAGAGCAAGGCACGGAAGACTCTACGGGTGCACTTAGCCACAAGATTTCACTAGGCTGAGGTCACTCCTCTGTCGCTTTGGACCTCTCTCATCCACACTCCAAGACAGAAGGGGGCTCTTCTTGGGACAGATCTCTTCAGTCACTAAAGATTGTGAGAAGTGAAGAGCCTTGGCTCTGGCCCCAAAGGTTCAGTGGTCCAGCTGCTGCTGTTGCTGCTGTTGCTACTGTTGCTTTTTCTCCTCTTTCTCCTCTTCTTTCTCCTCCTCCTCCTCCTCTTCTTCTCCACCACCACATTTTAACCCTGATGTTCAAAGCAGGTGTCTCCAGACCCCAGAAGGACCCGCCAATCAGCTGAGTACTCAAACCGGAGCTCCTCAAGAAGGGGGTCTCCTCACCCCATCTTGGGCTCAGCCTCCCCACGGAAGGGAAGTACTTTTCCTAGATCCTAGCTCTCAGCTTACAGAAGCCCTGGGGTGCTGCAGGGTGAACTCTCTCCCTCTCCTCTCTGCCCCACCCCGCCACTTTGGATACCACAGTCAGGCCTGCACCAGAGTCCACAGTGACACACCACCAGCTGTTCTCTAATAACTTTTTTAAAAAGATTTTATTTATTATTTTATGTAAGTACACTGTAGCTGTCTTCAGACACACCAGAAGAGAGCATCAGATCTCATTACAGATGGTTGTGAGCCACCCATGTGGTTGCTGGGATTTGAACTCAGGACCTTTGGAAGGGTAGTCAGTGCTCTTAACCACTGAACCATCTTTCCAGCCCCTCTAATAACATTTTTAAGGTAAGCAAAGCCACCACTACTTAGTCCTTGGATCCTTCTGAGGACTCTGTAGTCCTGTTTCCAACCACTGTAAAGTCATTGCCTCCTTTCCCATTCAGAGAATGCAGAAGCAGGGACTTCAAAATGACCTTTTTAGATACTGTTTCATTTTCTTTTTCAATTTTATGGGGCTGGCAAGATGGTACAGTTGGTAAGAGCACATACAGCTATTGCAGAAGATAAGAATTCAGTACCTAGCTCCCCCATTGGTCAGCTTATACCATTTATGCAACTCCAGCTCCAGTGGGATCTGATCTCTACAGAAACCTGTACTCATGTGAACAAGTGCACACACACACACACACACACACACACACACACACAGAGAGAGAGAGAGAGAGAGAGAGAGAGAGAGAGAGAGAGAGAGAGATCTCATTGCACTATATGAATACATTGCCTGTCAATTAAAAAACCTATGGCCTATAAGAAAGGGTAGAATAGAATAGAAGGTGGGACATCCCACAGGCAGAAAGGATTCTGGGAGAGAGCCAGATGCTAGAGATTGGTTCAGGAACATGGAGAAGCTCAGAAGTATGGGAGTAGAAGTAATCAGCCACATGACAGAACTTAGATTAGAATAAATGGGATAATAAATAATGAGCTAGTCAGCAAACAGTCAAAGCTTATGGCCAAGCTTATGGCATTATTTTGGAACTTGGGGCTGGCAGAACAAACTTGACATCAACACATATAATTTTAAAATATTTTTAAAAATGTATTCATCACTAATTGTGTATATGTGAGTGTATGTGAGAGCATTGTGTGTGCATGTGTGTGTGCGTGTGTGTGTGTGTGTGTGTGTGTGTGTGTGTGTATGTGTGTATGCAGGTATGTGGGTGCCACAGCACACATGTGGAAACCAAAGGATAACTTTGAGGCATCCACTGTGGGTCCTAGGGATTAAACAAGGTTTCAGGCTTACATGACATGTGCTTTTACTCACTGAGCTCACTCGCTGGCCCTAGAGTAGTAACAGGAGAAGGAGGATCAAGTATAAAGATTTGGGAGTTAGAGGGACTTTTCATTTGTTACGAGCTATGTTTATATGAAGGTGGTGGATAAACCCCCGCACAATTGGCCTCTCCTACCATTTCCTGCACACAACGGTTTCTAGAGTTTTATACCCAGCCCAACCCATTAAGCATGAGGTTAGGGTGTGGACATGGTCAGATTACAGCTGACCATGGGGGAGGGGGGTCTCGCCTCCCCCAACCTTTACTGGAGTCAGATGAGCTCCATCAAAACAGGAGAGTCACCAAGATCAAGGAGAATGCAGAGCATACTCTATGTCTACGGGGGTTCAGGCAACGGACAGAGTGAAATCGGCATTAAACACACAGGTATAACTGATATCTGCAGGGAGGGGCTGGAGTCTAGCTCACTGGTAGAGCACTTTGCCTAGCATGCACAAGGCCCTAGGCTCGTTCCCCAGTACCAGCCCTGTAAAATAATTTTAAGTATTAAATTCACTCATAATTAAGTAAAAGTGAAAATCTTCATGGAGTCAAAAAAGTTAAGAAAGGAGAATGAGCCATAGTGCACTGTGCTCTGCTGCAGATGATGGGGTCAGCTTGTCCTCGTGTGTGGGATCAGATGGTTAGGAGCATCTGTGGAAGGACAGGATCCCATGGTCTCTGTCAAGGAAGTCATCGACAGGCCAAGCCGTAAACCTGATGGACAGCTATGCAAGGATGCTATCAGGAATATGAAAGTAAACTCCTAAATAACTCAATCTTAAAGGAGAGAGTTGTCCCCAAGATGGGTAATTAGAGTGGGTAGATGGGGGACAGTCTGACCAGTGGATTGTGTAACTCCTTAGATTGAAAAGATGACATGCAAAAAAATCAGGACTCGGGGCAGGAGAGATGGCTCAACAGTGTTGAGCACCTGCTGATCTTGCAGAGGACCCAGCTTTGATCACCATCACCCACATGGTGGCTAGCAACAATTCTAAGAGATTCAATACCCTCTAGTAGCCCCCTCAGGCACCGGGCACTCATGTGGTATACATGTATGCAGTCAAAACGCTCATATATGTATATATATGTATATATATGTACATATAAATACATATATATGAGTGTATATATGTAAATAATCAATTTTAAAATCTAAAAGACAAAAGGATTAGTACACAGAATGGGTGCATAGCAACTAGGAGTTTAAAACAAGCTAAAAGAAAACACGTGTGTGTTGGGAGGCATGGGGTAATGCCAGAGCCAAGGGAGAGGCTTGAGTGTTTAGGGGTGGGAGCCCTGGGTAAGGGATTGGGACCTTTCTCTACACAGGGTGCATGACCTGGTTCTGGCTTCTTGGCCTGGCCTCCACCAATGGATCCTAAGGGAGCCCCCAGGATGGGGCCGGTGTTTCTTTTGCACAGAGTCCCGCACAGCTGCACTGGCTGGATATACTGGCCATCCAGCCTTCTGCAGAGAACTTTGTTCTGCCTTCAACCAGATGTGAAGCCAGCACTGATGTTTTTCTGCTTGAAGCCTGCAAGAATGAGGGCCAAGACCTATTGGTAGTCTGAGAACAAGATAACATTCTGATTCCCTTGTCCCTTGGTGGAAACAACCATCCTTGTGGGGGGGGGAGGGGCAGGGCCCTGTCTCAGCCCATCTTCATTTGGCTTCATATTTCTGGCAGATTCCCCAGTTCCAACAGCAGCTGACAGCTTTGCTTTCTCCTTGAGTCTCAGGCAGATGCAGTTTCTTGCTAAGCCCCACATCTGCCCTGAAGCCTCCCCTTGCAAGCACAGCCCCTCTCCCTAACACCCTAGTAGTATTAGGAAATGACCCCTCCTTCCCTCCCATACAGAGCTTTCTGACAGGCAGCAGGCTCACACCCTGAATGGTAACTATTGCTGCAGCAACTCAAAAGACACAAAAATCCAAGTCTGAAGGAAGCAGGAACTGAAAGAAGGAAGACATGGCATGTAGGGACATGGCAGGTAGGAAACACTGGAACACACATCTGTAGGGACAGACCCCAGACCTGATTGTGATCTAACTTTTAGCAAATTTGGGGAATCTCAAGGCTTCCCTAGTTGGTCCTATTCTTCACCCTGTTTGTGTGCCCACACTCAGCCAATCAGGATCCAGCTAGTACTCTATAAATCTGGGTTTTGGAGCACAGGGCACATTAGAATTCAACAGAAGAGAAAATGAGAGTCTCCAGAGATGAATCCTACCCCCTCCAGCACCGGAGGCTTCTGTTAGTCTCCAGGACTGGATTTTACCTCAGGCTGAGGGGACTTGGGCCTGCCTCTGCCTCTGTGACTGTACATACTTGCACTGTGGAGGGGAATTTGTTTCAGCCTCCAGGCCTGGAGATCACCCACTGCAGGTTTGCTCTGCAATGGACCTCTCTTGTTTGGCACCCAAAGCACTCTAAGTTTGAGCAGAGGGAGCATCCCACTGCTGCCAAGAGTTCAAACCTTCACTTAATCCCACACGGCAGTCTGTTTTGATTCATTTGTCCCATTTAAGGTTCTTAATCCTGAATTGACAATGAAGTATCTCTCAGTTGCACTGTTCTCATTCTGCCCAATCCTTTCTTGGAAGAGGATGGAGAAAAAACCCAATTGGAGGCAGACTTGGTCTCCATTAGACTCCCTTGGTGGCTGAAGGGTCAGGGATACAGTTCATAAATCCTTGGGCCTGTGCCGGGTGTTTCTAGGGTAGAGTCCAAGGTCTGGCAGCTTTGTGTCACCTGAGAGCTTGTTGGAAAAGAGTCTCTGAGGCTGAACCCTCAGATATACCAAGTTGGGCCCTGCACTGGAGCATGGGGATGCTTTCAAGGGGCTTGGTGATAGCCTCACATGAGCCAGGAACCAAGTGACAGCTGCAACCAGGGCTGGATTTGGTGTGTGCCAGCGCCTCCAGTGGCAGGCAAGAACTATGCATACTGCCTAGGCCTCAGTTTCCTCTCCTGTAAAGGAAGCTCTTCAGGAAGGAAGTACAGTTCACACACCTTTGGGCCAAGCAGACAGAGCCCCATGGGGCTAGGCATGGCAGGCAAGGGCTGCCATCTTGAGGCTATGAGATTCAGGAGGAGCCAGGTTATCTGTCTGAGCTAACTCCAGGCAGCTGGAGTATGACCCAGAGCAGGCAGATCTCTGTCCTCTCTGAACATCTGGTGGCAGTGAGGAAGTCCCTGAGGAAGGATAAGTGCCCCACAGTAGAGCCTGGGCAGGACTGTGTGCTCAAGACACTTGTTAAATTGAATATTACAGAAAAAGATATGCAGGTCAAAGTCAGCTTGAGAGAAAGATTGAGGTATAGGGACTGTGGGGGATGCTCAAAGGGACCTCCCTAGAGGAGGAGGCCAGGTTGGAGTCGCCTGGAGAAGGGGTAGGGAGATAAGAGTCTGGATGAGGAGAGAGCTAACATAACAGTTCCCCATCTTGGATGCTGCGCTGGACACTTGCCAGCTTGACACAAGTTAAAGTCATCCAAGAGGAGGGAACCTCAATTAAGAAAATTCCTCCACAAGACTGGGCTGCAGATAAGCCCATAAGGCATTTTCTTAATTAGTGATTGATAGGAAAGGGTTCAGCTAATTATGGGTAATGCCATCCCTGGGTTGGTAGTCCTGGGTTGAATAAGAAAGGCTGAGCAAGCTATGGAGAGCAAGCCAGTAAACAGCACTCCCTTATGGCCTCTGCATCAGCTCCTGCCTCCAGGTTCCTGTCCTGTTTGAGTTCCTGTCCTGGCTTCCTTTGATGACAAACAGTTCTGTGGCAGCAGAGAGATGGTGAGGGCAGAGCCTGCTGCCCAGTTCTGGCTGGTGGACAAGGTACATGCCAGGCCTTCACAGACTGACATACTGGGATGCTTTAGTGAGTCACCTACTGTAACACAGTTACCCTTTGAGACACAGCAGGAGGTAGGGGTGTTGACAAGAAGCAAAAACCAGACTTAGGCTTGGGCATGGTGGGGTGGGAGGGTGCTGCCCGAGACCTACAGACAGATATCTGGAGGAGTCCCAGGGGTCTCAGGGCATGAAAAGCTGGGAGAAGGGTTTCATCCCATCATCTGGGACCCTCGTGTGAGGAGTCATCTATTCCTGAGCTGAAGGACCCGAAAGGTACTCCCAGGTGCCTGATGGATCCACCATAGGAGAGGGAGCAGCCTGGGCGTGGTCTCATGTAAACACTGCCATTCTGTCCCTTCAATTGCTCCATAACTGGGTGCTTCTTTTCTTCTGTGGTCCTAAAGCCTTGAGGGCTGGACCTTCAAAAGATGGCCCTAAGTCAACATGCAAGTGGGTGGACTGCCCCACTGGCTGCAACAGCCGCCTTGTTCCAAATCCATATCTTTACCCACTTACTGGTTCTTATCTTAAATCTTACTGCTGCCCACTGGGCTTGAGCCTGACTTGTAGTATTTATATTAGGCCAGACCAGGCATGGATAGGCCTAAAGAATATGTGAGCTTTAGTCAGGGTTCTCCAGGAGAATGGAACCCACAAAATAGATATATATCACAGGAGGATTTATTAAATTGCCATACATGGTGTGGGCTGGATAGCCCCAAAATGGCTGCACAGTGGACAAACAGCTGAAGAAATTGGGCTTTGGTGTCAGCGAAGGATACAGTAGTGGTAGCAACAGGGTAGATAAACACTCCAGTGTGGTTAAAAAAAAAGTGAGCACAAAGAATAGAAGCTTTGCCATCTGATTTCCTTGTTCTTGGGCCACCCGGAGAAGGTGCCACCCTCATCTGAGGGTGTTTTTTCCTATCTCAAATAACTTAATCAAGAAAATCCTTCAAAGATGTGCCCTAAGGCTTGTCTCATGGAAGAGTCTAGATCTTGTCAGGTCAGCAATCAATACTAACCATCAAGATGTGCGGGTGGCGCTAACTGGTGATGGACGTTCAAGCTGACAGATCTGGGAAGGTCTTGAGCTGGTGGCCACATAGAGAATGTCAGAGAAGGACAGATACCCAAGGGGCCCTCTGACCAGAACATAGGGAGGCTCCATTACTAAGTGAGGGCTTCCTGGAGGAAGAGGACAGGATCTGCCAACTCATTATTAAGTCTCAAGAAACCACAACGGACTCTGGTTAAAGAGACATGGAAGAGATATGGTCCAGGCACATCTCCAGCAACAGCTGTCCTCGGTAGGAAAACGGGCCTCCCCAGAGGCAGAGGTAGTAGGGGGAAGGAGTCTGAGAGTGGAGGTTGGCCAGGGTACGGAGGAAGTAGGCAAACAGAGGAAGCAGCCTGAGGGAAGTACAGAACACCCTGTGCAAAGGTTCTGAACAGGCCCAGCTGCTGTTGCTCTGTTTGGGAAGGACCTGATGAGATTCAGGGCAGACATGGCCTGACCCTTTGCACAGTGAAGTCAAGCCAAGGGGAGGCAGGGCTCTCTGGCTGAGGTGTCCCAGAGCGGTTGTTGGCAAGTGTGTGAGGGGTGGGGCAACTGGAGGCATCTAAGTCCTGGCCCCTTGTTTTGGTTTGGTGTGTGTGTGTGTGTGTGTGTGTGTGCGCGTGTGTGTATGTGTGTGTACACCCACATATGTGTATTAAGGAAAAACAGCTTAGGGGCCAAGAAAAGGGATTCTTCAAGAAAATCCCAATATCACAGTCCAACTTACAAACATGGGATGAGGCCTCTAAATCCCCCCACAAGCAGAGTCAACCACAGGGCTCTTCATAGTCTGGTTTAAGCAGCCTCACATCGGGGCCAGACACAGAACTCCAACCTGCACAATGCCAGTGACCTTTACAGACTCAGGTAATCCAGGAAGCCTCATTCTCTGCATGTACCAAGCCCCCAGACTGGCTATTCTGGGCCTGTAAGGCCTGGCTGTATTGTATCCACAGGCATAACAGTAATTGGCAAGCAGGCTTCACTGTACTAGGAAGATAGAGATGACAATTGTCCAGAACCTATATACTAAGCCCCACTAAGCAAGAATACATGGGTGTGCAGGGGCCCCAGGTGTACTGGATTCACAAACCCAGCTGTACTAGGCAGGAAGCTCCAGCTGGAAGCTGGACTGAAGGGTACACGAAGCCACACCAACCCTGTAGACAGAGTCATACTAGTCAATCTTACCAGATCTGTAGGCCCAGCCTTACTAAGCAAACAGACTTGGCCATACTGGCCCAGCAGATCCAGCCATACTGGACCTGCAGAACTGGTCCTCACTGTGCTAAGCAGGAAGACCTAGTATTACTGGAGAGGCAGACCTAGCCATACTTGGCAGGCAAACAGCCTTGCTGGACCCGTACATCTACCCCTATCAGACAGGCAAACCCAAAGGTACTGGAGAATAGACCAGGTCATGCTATGCCAGACTTGGATGTAATGGACCCTCAGATCTTACCATACTAGGCTTGCAGACTTGGTTGTGTTGGGCAGGTAGACACAGATGTGTTAGGGTGGCTGACCTGCCTGTACAGGGCCTGTAGATGCAACTATATGAGGTAGAAAGATCTGTCCATACTAGGAGACACATGTGGCAGCACTGAGCCTACAAACCAGGTCATATTAGACAGGAAGACTGGCTATACTGGGGAAGAAAGCCCAGCAATAGCTGGCCTGCACATCCAGCAGTATTTGGCCCACAGGCCTGGTCATACTATGGAGGCAGATCAGGTCTTAATGAATCCTCACTCAGAGTTATATGAGGCAGGCAGACCTGGCTGTACTGGGCCAAGAGACCCAACTGTCCCCACTAGGATTTCTGCCAGCCTGAGCTTATATCAAGAATGAGGTCTGCTTCTCTAGCTCTTGGATCCCTCCCTGTACCTAGCTGTCTCCACTTAGTTCCCACATGACAACTGCGG
>JADRCD010229020.1:1924-14189 GCA_019843815.1 Montemys delectorum
CAGCAGCAGCAGCAGCAGCAGCAGCAGCAGCAGCAGCAGCAGCAGCAATAGTATAAATGCATGCACCAGCAAGGAGTAAAGAGAGGTGGGCAACACCAGACCCCTTTCCTTTCAGATCTTTTTATGTCTTGAGGGTTACCCACTCTGGGAAGGGTCTTCCCCCTGCAGCTAACCTTTCTAGAAAGTACCCTCACAGACCAGCCTACAAGTGTTTCTCTTAGTTGATCTAAAATCCAATCAAGTTGACAAGATTAATCATCATGGCATGAGTATTTTTTAAAAAAAAAAATTAGAAATGATTCTAATTCATAGAAAATGACTTTAGGGTTGGCCCACAGCAAAATAATAACCTCCATTAGCTAGGCAAACCATGGAAGCAGAGGCAGGACCAACTGTGATAAAAGAATCCTGCATCTTAAAGAATAAATCCCCTGTATGAGAGCTACAAACTTTTAAAAATGTAGATTTCATTTTTAAATGTAGGTCTAATCCAAGCATCGCTCATTTGAAAATCTGAAATCCGAATTGTGCTAACATTTAGAAAAGTTTTATGCTACCAGTGGAAAATTTTATACTATGAAACTTTGTTTAAAGCACAAAATTATTTAAAATGTATAAAATGACCTATGAAAGACATATTAACTTATGTTTGAAATTATAAATTTTGTTTGGACTTGAGCCCCAGTCACAAGATATCTCATTATGCATATGCAAATATTCCAAATGCCAAAAACAAAAATCAAAATCTATAAAATTCAGATAAGGGATACTCAGCCTGAATTGGAAAGTGTGTGTGTGTATGTGTGTGTGTGTGTGTGTGTGTGTGTGTGAGTGAAGGTCAGAGGTCAGTGTTGGGTACTTGGGTACTTTCTGTTGTCATTCCTCATCTTATTTTTTGAGACAGTGTCTCTCACTGTACCAGAAACGCTCTGATTGACTGACTCTACTGGCTTGTCAGTGAATGAGCCCCTGGAATCCTCTTGTCTTTGCCTCTCTAGGGTTGAAAATTCCGGTGTACACCACAGTACCTGGCTTTCTGCATGGTTCCCAGGGAATCTGTGCTCAGGTCTTCATGCTTGTGTAGCGCCATTGAGCCATTTCCCCAGCCTGCATTATTGTTCCTGCCAAATACAAGATCTGCACCAGTGTCTCCTGAGCTGCTTCACTATATAAATAAAGAGTATTTAACTTGGTCCATCTTGAGTGTCTCTTTCTGTGAAATTCTGTTGGCCAATTCATCTTAAGATGTTTGGAGATGGTTTTAGTACTGTCTTAATGTTTTTGCCTATACTTATTTGTGAACCCTGTGATCCTAGCAAGATCATGCATGTCAAAATTTCAGCACCGGAATTCTTGCCAACACATATCGACAATACAGTTCATCAGCCTAATTGGTTTTAGCAACATGTCTGATCCAACTGCACTTACATCATTCTCGCTGAGCTAATTTGGGTGAATTCCATGAAGATATTTTAGTTCCATATCTGAGTCTGCCAACTGGCTGTTTATGTACCTGTCCTAGTTTCCAGCATGTAGGCATTTGCATTATTTTATTAGTTTGCTGTTTTTTTTTTCAGAAGCCTGACAAAACATCAATCCAAAAAAAAAAAAAAATTAATGGCACATCTACAGGGTTTCAGACACTATGCAAAATTTGATTGCAATTAGGATTTAAACTTTTCTTTTTTTTACGACCTCCAGTTATTATAGTTACTGTGTTGAAACCCATCTTTATTTAGGCTCAGTAGGAAAGAAAGTCATGATTGATTAGTCATGTCTGCCATAGATATGGGAGAAGGGAGCAGGGTCCTGTTGGCAAAATAGTTGTGGCTTGTGCTAGGAGCTGGTGATATAAGGATAACTATCAGTCATTTCAACAGGGGAGACAGAATTAAAAAAATAGGTAATCATATGATAAGTTCTATGACATTGGTTTATAGAAAGTTCCATAGTCATGCAGAGGAAAAAGCAAAATGTATAAAGCCTGGGGGACGGGGGGAGGCTGTAGTTTGGCCAAGGGGAGGCAGGGGAATACAAATCAATTGACATAAAAGTAATACTGCATTGGAAAGCATTTGTACCCTTTCTCTGGGTGCCTCAGATGCTCCTGAGGAGTAAGGCATGGGCAATAGGAAGAGAAGTTGGTCCAGCCAGCATCTACAGCAGTGGTTTCTCAACCTTCCTAATGATGCAACCCTTTTTTACAGTTCCTCATGCTGTGGTGACCCCCAACCATAAAATTATTTTCATTGCTACTTCATAACTGTAATTTTGCTACTGTTCTGAATAGTAATGTAAATGTCTGTGTTTTCTGATGGTGTTAAGCGACCCTTGTGAAGGGGTCATTTGGCTCCTAAAAGGGTCATGACCCACAGGTTGAGAGACACTGCTTTACAAGGACAGCTTAGGGTTTGCAAGTGCAGCCAGTTGACCTCCCAGAGTGCCAGTGTGACCACAAAACCAGAGACTTGTTTTTTAAATTGGAAAACTGCTATTCTTGATGCCAAGCTCTCGTCCTACCCTTTTGAAAAAAGGAGAGGAGCCAGTCGGCCAGGTCTAAAAATACTCAGGACTGACAACGAGCTCTGGGCAAAGAGGGCCCGGAGCCTGATTTGGATAGAACTGAGGGAGGCTGGCCCAGCGTATCAGTGGGCTCACTTGAGAGCACAGAGCACAGGCTTCATATTGTCATTTGTTACAGTTGAAAAATGAAAAATAGAAAATACTTTGTATATGAACGATATCTCTGAGACAGTACTTCAACATAGTGAAAATTGTTTTCTGAGGCAAGGTCTTAGTTAGCCCAGGCTTGCTTTGCAGTCAGTCAAGTAGCTGAGGATGATCTTGAACTTCTGATCCTCCTACTTTTTCCACCACAGTGCTGGGATTTCAAGGATGTACTACCCTATCTTATTTATGTAGTGCTGGGGATTGAACCCAGGGCTTCATGAATGCTGAATAGGTACCCTTCCAAATTAATTGTATATCTAGCCCATAATGTGTTCTAAACTACTGTGTTCACCTAATGCTTAGGCCCACACAATATATCCTAGGGTTATGCCCTTGCTGTTTATGAGGGAGCTTGAATTTTAAGGATGAGGAATCTGGGTCTACTCTGTCTGAGGCAGAGGCTAATCATGTAGAATGGTTTTCAGATGAACTTTGATCTCCACCCCTCCTCTCTGGTGGCTAGTTTGCTTGGTATTGTTTCCAGGGGAGGGGAACATCTTGACAGCCGGGGCTCTTAGGAAAATCTCTCAGTGATGACTTTGGGTTTGAAATGTGTTCCTCAAGCTCAGCTGAGCGTAAAGACGCCTGCTTCTCTTGCATAGGGATAGAGGCCCTTGCTGCTGGCCAGGAAGAAAGAGACATCTATTGGTCACATTGGTCACAGAGGGTAGTGTTACCCAGGAATCACTGGCATGTCTATCAGGGATGAGTGCTTTCTATCTGAAGACCATGTCAACCTGTTTATAGGCTTTGTCTGTTTTGTTTTGTTTTTAGAGACAGGCTTTCTCTGTATAGCCCTGGTTGTCCGGGAACTTGATCTGTAGATCAGTCTGGCCTTGAACTCAAGAGATCTGCCTGCCTCTGCTTCCTGAGTGCTGGGACCAAAGGTGTGTGCAGCTGCCACCACCACCACCACCTGGCAGTACATTTTGTCTTTGTTCTTGGCTGTCTCATTTGCCTCTCCCACACTGAGCTCCAAGACTCCTGGGAGACTGAAACACTTTAGGAATATACTCAATGAGGCTCATTATATCTTCCTACTGACACGGCTACTGTGTATGCAGTCATTCCTGTCCTGAATTTTAACTTCAGAGCATGTTAGACGCAGAAGATGAAAGATGGTGGGTCCCTGGCTGCCATCTTGAAGGAGATTGCCTATACTTTCCAATACAAATTACATTTCTTTGGTTGTGATGTTCTTTTCTTACAGTTTTCTGACTTTATGCTTTCTCCCTCCTGAGACACTTCAAATTTTATGTGAGAGAGCCTTGGGGCATATTAATAAGTAAGTAGCATCAAGAACATACTCAAAAATGATGATAGTCAATTTCTTAGTCTTAAAAAAAAACTCTGCCAGCCAACATGCAGCTTTTCTTCTCTCTCTCTCTCTCTCTCTCTCTCTCTCTCTCTCTCTCTCTCTCTCTCTCTGTGTGTGTGTGTGTGTGTGTGTGTATACAAGCACGTGTGAAATGTCACCAAAGCTGGTAACAACAGGTCAAAATCTCTGGGGAAATCCTCTTTAATTGTCTCCATGTGCCTAAGACCCAAGGGGGTAAGACAAACAAGATGGAGCAGTTGAAGTGAGATGACTTGTGATATCTTTTGTACCATGTGGTGGGTTGAGTAAGAACAGGGCCCATATGTTCATATATTTGAACACTTAGGGATTGGCACTATTTGAAAGTATTAGAATGAGTGGCCTTGTTAGAGGAAGTGTGTCACTGGGAGGTGGGCTTTGAAATGCCAAAAATCTCAAGTCAGGCCCAGTGGCTCTTTTTGTTGCCTGCGGATCCAGATGTAGAACTCTCAGCTCTTTCTCCAGCACCATGTCTACCTACGTGCCACCATGCTCCCCACCATGACGATAATGGACGAAACCTCTGAAACAGTAAGCTGGCCACAATTAAATGCTTCCCTTAATATGAGTTGTTGTGGTCATGGTATCTCTTCACAGCAATAGAACATTGACTAAAACAGACCACCTCTTGCCCTGTCATCTTCCTGCCCTGGTCCGATTGGTGAATCTGGCTTCAGTTATTTGGTGCATACTGTATTATGAGAATAACTTTTATCTCTAAAATCTTGACTTAAGCCCAAAGTAATATACACTGATTATCAGCCAGTTGCCCAAGTGAATTCTTCAAGAGACCCTTATGTCACTAGGGGTCCCTCAGTCCCTAAACAACTGAGGCTGTGGTCAGAAGGACTGTAGGTGGGAGAAGGGGCTCAGGGATCCTAGGCCTGGATACAAAAGCTATGCAGCCTCATTTGGGGTGCTCGTTCTACCCTTGGTTTCTCCGGCTGACAATTCCTCATCACATAAGCTCATGCTTCGCTGCTTGGATACTTAGCTTCTCAAATCTCCACAAATTAAGGCTCAGGGGTAGGTGCTGGGGGTATGACTCAGCAAAAAAGAAGAATGCCAAGGTCAGTCTGTTCTAGGAAAAAAAAAGAGAGAGAGAGAGCCTTGCAGATCGGAGTCCAAAAGTGAGTTCTGCAAAGTGCTGGCTAAATGAGGGGGAAAGAATGCAGACGTCTCTCATAACCCTGAGATGTGTCAGCAGCTATAAAATAAATACCGATTCAGAGTTACTTCTGCTGTTTCTCTCCTGAGAAGGGGCAAACCTCCTGATAAAAATAATTTAATCTCAAACAGCTCGTGCATCAGCAGTGATCTCTCCTGCAGGGACAGAACACAGGAGGCACAGGTCAGCTCAGGACAGCGGGGTGACTAACAGATAAGCCTGTTTGAAGAGTTGGAAATACCCACCAAGCAGCAGCCCTGTCACTCAGCTTGTCTGCTCTCTTGGCATCTTCAAGTGATTTTATCTACTGAGAAAATGTGTTTTCCCATGGAGAGACACGAGGCTAATGGGGTAGGAATGGGGCATAATGTTCGTGACCTTGGTATTTCTCACCACACCCCTGGTTTCAGTGTTCCTTTCTTACTATGCTCTATTCTCTCTCTCTCTCTCTCTCTCTCTCTCTCTCTCTCTCTCCCTTTGTGCACATGTGAAGTGTATAAATATGTATATATGGAGCTCACATCTTCAGCAAGACTAGCAGGTCAGTGAGCTTCAGGAATCCCCCAGTCCCGACCTCACCAGTGCTAGGATTAAGGGTCTGCACTACCACATCTGGCTATTTACCTGGGTGCTAGGGAATCCGGACTCAGGCACAAACAATAACTTTACTGACTGAGCCATCTTCTCAGCCCCCTTATTCTTGATTTTTTTTCCTCTCGTCTTACTTCTGTCTTAAAATACCTTTAAAATCAGATTTAAACCTCCTAGAGAAAAAGTTTGTTTATATTTAGCAGCTTGTCCCTTCCTATGTGTGAGACAAAAGATAAAATGTCCAAAAAGGCTTTTTGGATTTCAAGTAGCTGTTTGTCCACAGTGTGTGAATGTGTTAAGCATGAAAGAATAAGTCAAATATAGATTAAATTTCATTAATATCTCACACATGATTTTAAAGTGTTGGGCTGATAGGATCAGAGTTGAGGAGGACACAACATCTGTCCCAACACCTGGAGTAACTGGGACCAGTGGAACCCAGGCATGCAGGAACTCTGCCAGTCCGGTGGCATGGGCTCCTTTCCAGTCTGTCTGGGTGGGTGCACTGAGCAGACCTTGAGCACAAACTCCGTACAACACCTACAGGAAGCTCCACTCCCAGGCACTCTAATACACTCAGGATCATAGGATCAGAGGTGAGAAGGACACATCATCTGTCCCTACACTGGGAGTAACTGGGACCAGTGGGAGCCAGGCATGCAGGCATTCCACCAGCCCAGTGGCACAGGTTCTTTCCAGTTTGTCTGGGCCAGTGCTCTGAGCAGACCTTGGGTGCAAACTCTGCAGCTAGTCCCAGAATACCCAGAGGAAGCTCTACTCCCAGGTGCTCTAATGGGCCCAGGATCACAAGATCACAAGATCACAGAGTAAGCGTGACTTTGAGGAGTTCTGACACAACCAGGATCATAGGAAGGACAGACCTCGGTCAGATTTAGCCAGGACAGGTAACACTAGAGATAACCTGATGGCAAGAGGCAAGGGTAAGAAAATAAGCAACAGAAACCAAGGTTACTTGGCATCATCAGATCCAAATTCTCCCACCATAGCAAGTCCTTCACACAACATCACACAAGAAAAGCAAGATTCAGATCTAAAATCACTTCTCATGATGATGATATAGGACTTTAAGAAGGACATAAATAACTCCCTCAAAGAAATACAGGAGAACACAGGTAAACAGCTAGAAGCCCTTAAAGAGAAAACACAAAAAATCCCTCAAAGAACTACAGGAAAACCCAATCAAAGAGGTGAAAGAAATGAACAAAACCAACCAGGATCTAAAAATGGAAATAGAAACAATAAAGAAATCACAAAGGGAGACAACCCTGGAGTTAGAAAAACCTAGGAAAGAGATCAGGAGCCATAGACGCAAGCATCACCAACAGAATACAAGAGATAGAAGAGAGACTCTCAGGGGCAGAAGACACCATAGAAAACATTGCCATAACAGTCAAAGCAAATGCAAAAAGCAAAAAGCTCCTAACCCAGAACATCCAGGAAATGCAGGATGCAATGAGAAGACCAAACCTAAAGATAATAGGTATAGAAGAGAATGAAGACTCCCAACTTAAAGGGCCAGTAAATATCTTCAACAAAATTATAGAAGAGAACTTCCCTAACCTAAAGAAAGAGATGCCCATGAACATTCTAGTCCTAAAGACTCAGTCCCCACTGAACATTCTCATAGAATTCTTCTGGTAGTCCAAACCATTGACATGAAACCCACGCAAGCAATGTGGCAGTCCCCTCTTATGTTTTGTCCCTTCCTGCTTCACCTCTATTACTCAATTATGTCTGCTAGTAGAGCCTGGTGGACTAGACCTACCCTACCAATGGCTCTTGGAATTATCTTGGCTCCTATCTCCCACTTTAGGGCCCATCATCTGACTAGCTTCGTGGAATCCCACCCCCATCTTTGCTTGCTCTCAAATTTTCCATGTGGGACATGGCATAAGCTTTCTGGAGTCCTTACCAGCCCCCAGCATCATCTCTCATTCCTTCAGGGTTTGTTAAAATGCATGTAAATTCCTAACATGATATGTGTATACTGCTACAATCCAGCTTCTTCCTGCTTTCATATCTCTTGACAACGTGTTCCATCTTCTCGTCTATGCCCCTCTATAGTCACCAGCTTCTCGACTCAAGGAACTACTCTAGCTGGAAGTTTTTGGGGAAGTAAAAAGAGCTTACTTTTTACTTATGTTCTGTACTTAATGTTTCTTCATTTATATAGTATGGGTGAAGGATGGTGGCCATTTCTGGGTAATGGAGGATGAGTGTATTAGTTAGGGTTTCTATTGCTGTTTTAGAGACACCATGACTATGGCAACTCTGATAAAGGAAAACATTTCATTGGGACTGGCCTACGGTTCAGGGGTTTATTCCATTATTGTCTGGTGGGAATCATAGTGGCATGCAGACAGACATGGTGCTGGAGAGGTAGCCAAGAGTTCTACATCCAGATCAGCACACAGCAGGAAGAGAGAATGACACTAGGCCTGACTTGAGCTTCTAAAACCTCAAAGCCCTCCCCCCAGGGATACACTTCCTCCAAGAAGGCCACACCTCTGAAGTGGACACTCAAGGTTTCTTTGGAAAGTCAGGTGTGTTTTGCTGGGGCAAACAGGAGAAGGATCGTTTGGCTGAAGCAGAGACACAGGTGAAATGACTTTCTGCTAAAGCAAGCACATGAAAGGGCGCATGATAAAGGAAAGGATTCTTTGGCTAAGGACACCTTACATTGCATAGTTGAGCTCCATTTGTTGGGTCTCCATAGAGAGAAGGAAGCACACTAAAAAACTTCTGGTGGTGTGCTGATAGGCAGAGTGGTGTCAGCTGAGACAGACTCATATGCTGAGGCAAGACCTGCGGGGAACATGTGATGTTTAGAGGAAGGGAGTATAAATAGGACTCCACAGGCAGTGATGGTGGATGGGCTAGGCTTTCTTTCTTTCTTTCTTTCTTTCTTTTTTTTTTTTTTTTTTTTGAGACAAGGTTTCTCTGTGTAGCCCTGGCTGTCCTGGAACTCACTCTGTAAAGCAGGCTGGCCTCGAACTCAGAAATCCGCCTGCCTCTGCCTCCCAAGTGCTGGGGTTAAAGGCGTGCGACACCACCGCCGGCTTTCTTACAGAGCTAGCTGTGCAGTGCTTGTTGGTCTCAAGTCTTTGCTGATCTTTGCTTCACTGAAAGAGGCACAGCAGAGAACTTCTTCTGGTGTCCCTCCTGGTTCCTCCTGCTGACTCCTGCTGATTCAGCCGAGGCCTGGCCATTCCTGTTAGGTTGTGCCACTGCTGCAGCTGTCCTGACACTACTGAACTGCGCTGCTGGTGTGTCCATGAATTGTTTGCGAGTGGATCAAGCTGCCCCTGCTGACCTGTCAACTGAACTGCTGATTTCCTAACAACACAGATGGGATCTGCTCCAAAGAACCATTTCTAAACAGGCCCACTTTCCCTGTATCCTTTCTTTTTCCACTATTCCTGGTGGGTGGTGGGCTAGAAGGGAGGTTAAAGCATTTAAGAACCATTATTAGAATTAGGCTTTGAAAAAAAATTAAAGTTACACACCTCCTAATAGTGCCACTTCCCAAGTGCCTATGGTAGCCATTTTCATTCTAACCACCATATGAGACCACTCCAGTCTGTTTCCACAATCCTATGGGCTGAACAGATGTGGAAATACATCTCCCGAAAGCCCAGGCATTTTAATAAGCCATGGCTAACTCGAATGATGGAATCCTTCAGCCATGTGAAATATGAAATGCTGCCACAGCTGGCCCAGGGTGGGAGAAATCACCTCCTCCCTGGGATACTACCTTGTGTCCAAACTTAACTGTGTGAGAACTAAACATGGAGAGCTCACTCCTGCAGGAGTGGTCTTTCCCAGTGTGGCCGGTTCATCCATGGCCGTGTGAGTTGGAGAGAGGAGGAAGATGTATTCTAAGGCACAGGGATACTTCAGAGAACTTGGAGCCTAAAACTGTCTTTGGGGACCATGTTGTTGCCCAGGATTCCTTGTCATGCAAGAAATATCCCTCAAAGCAAAACAAAACAAAGTTCCCAAAGCTCCTTATTGTCATTTTTGCATGTTATAAAAATTGATTTTAAGAAATAAAATTTTAAGCATATTTTACTGTTTAATAAGCAATGCATGATATTTACTTTCCATCCATTATATACTCAAAGCACAATTTTTAACAAGTATATTTACAAAATACAGGCATAGTTTTTCCTATTGTTTGAGAAACACAAAGATGGACATTTACATATTATCATCAACAATGGGCAAAACCCTCCTATGTGAACAAATGTTCAGAATCTCCACATTTGCACTAGAGAATCAGCTGGATAAGAGCTGGAGTTTTGAAGCACATTCCTGAGTACTGACAAATGAGATTTAGGCCATGGAACAGGGGCCATCTCTCTTACTTTCAGTGGAAGTTGAAATCTGGATGTAAACTCTCATGGTTTCCCACATTTAACACTGGATTCTGAAATAATGGACATAGTTTAAATTCAACTAAGATTTTTTTGACCAGAAAAACAAATTTAGAGATTAGACTCAGAAAACTTACAAGTTAATTGATAATCAGCACTTTTAGGCTGCTTGCAGAATTCCTGTCCCTTGCTGTGGTCATAAAATATTGTCTGGCTTAGACCATGAGCCTAGGTGCCATGTTGTAAGGAATCCACCGCAAGAGGAGAGAAACTAGTCCTTGGCCTAGTGGTCCCTGAGGAACTGAGTCCTGTCAAGGAACCTAGAGTAAGTACCCCCACCCCCAGACTACACCTTCATTGAAGCCTGAGAGGTAAACTGTGTCCAAACTCTTAACCCACTACAATAATGGAAGAGAACCATCATTGTCTTAATCCACTAAAGTTTGGGGAATGTGTTGTTGTAAATAAATTAATATACCCTACTATTTCATAGTGAAACTTCAGTGTCTCTGTTCCTTATGCGCTGGTCCTCAGTCAGTGGATATGAGCTATATAGAAAAATCATATTATGCCCTAGCAAAATCATTCAAAACTCTGCTGGCTAGCATAAGCACTTCAACAGTAAATCACTTTGTACAGAAATGTGCTCATCTCTGCACATGGGCACTCGAGGAAGCAATTAAGATGCTCTGTTTGCTTCAGAGATAAAATCAGGTCTTTAAAAAATGCCACCACGTCAACCAGGGTTCCACACTGAGATCTTCTCTCCACCACGAAGACAACAGCAATAGCAACAACAGATGTCAAAATCTCAAGGGTAAAAAGATGTCACTGCTGGTTTCCTGTTGTGAACCCAGGTGACACTGGAAGGAATGAGACTGCATTCAGCTAGCAGCCAGGAAAAAAAAGAGTAGAAGATCTTTGGGAGGTGTTGATGAGTGGGAAAGGATTGGAAGTGGCAAAATAGCCCTTCTGGTCATATTCAATTGGCTGGAATTCAGTCACATGGCCATAGCACATTGCAAAGGATGCTGGGAAATGTAGTTGTGTCAAGGAGGAAGAGACCAATTTTTGTCAACAGAGTACTTGCTGTTAGCTGTCGGGCTCACACTTCAATTCCATTATGTGAAATTGAATTTAGCATTTACAATGCAGGGGTCTTTCCGCTAAGCAGCACAGGTCAAATAAGGTGGGGAAAAGTCCTGTCTCACGTGGAGACATCAGACATTGTATGTCCAGCAGGCAGAGCCTGAGTGTATGTGTAAAGGTTGTTTGGAAGTGAAATCTGAGGCTGTCAGCCACTGTCCCTCTGTGGAAACCAGCAGCTATTACAGACTGTTCCACTCCTGGGTAGGACAGGACATGATAATTCTGTGGAAGTTTTATCCCCAAAGCTAGGGGCCCACAAAACCGCTTAATTTTAAGGAGGTCTTTGTCGGAAATCGTGAACATGATGAACCTCTCCATCCCCTGGTGAAGGTCTGTGACTCGGACTTTCCAGGTGGCTGGTGTGGGGACCCATTAAGCCGGTGTTCCAAACCCCCAGCAGTCCCTGCTTAACAGGAATGGCAGCCTCAAAGGTGTTTGCAGTGTGTTTGGCATGAGTTAGGAAGCCAGGGTGTAACTGGAACAAGATGTTCAGAAAAATGACTTGACACTATAATCAAGTCAAAGCAGAGTAAATAAAGTCGGAATGATGTGTAACCCATGGCCCACAGAGTCCTTCTTGTCGCACACCTTGGGACTCTTGTAATGATGTGTACCTGTGTGAGAATGATTACTGCAACATTTTCTATCAGAGAAAGAACCTGGAACCATCACAAATGCTCATCAGCAGTAGGCTAACCTATGGTTCTGCCACACAATGGAAAACTATACAGCCATGAGCAGGCATAAATGATAGCGTAGGCTTTAATGAGGGACTTGTAAGGGAAAACCACAAACATATAGGAATGCATATGGGTGAGTCAGTTTTTACAGATTGCAAAAGTGCACAACACATAACTGTACAGTGATTAGGGG